>QFET01014221.1:0-23658 GCA_003316355.1 Tuber calosporum
GGAAACACACCCGGGGGCTGAACTGCATGATGCAGTCAGCTGCATGCATCATGCATGCATTGTCCTGAATTGGGTATCGCCGTTCACTTTCGCTCGCTCGGAAGAGTTCGGTTGCCTGATCGGGATATCCTTCCGGTTCCGGCGTGCTTAGGGATTCTCACTGCTCCACCCACACCTCGCTTAGGATACGAGGTCCTGCCGCGATCGGTGTTTTTGGTGTTCATCGCAGCGGAGCGATGTTCGCCCGACTCCAGCTTCGCCTGGAAGACGCCCTACCTTCCACATGGAAACCTATATCATCTTTTCGATTCTACGAAAAGTGATCGTTTATTACTCGAGGAAATCGAGTGATAATTGTGTTCCGCCCACCCGCGGGAAAGGTATAAGTACCCCCTCTCCCGTCGCGTAATGAAGAGTCTTTTCGAACAAAGACCAAACAAGCAAGACTTCGAATACTAGCATCATCGATTCGAACTTGTCTACGCCTCTCGCCTTTGCAGCAAACACTCTTCTCTTGCCCTCCTGCCCTCTTCCACACAGTGGAAATACACCTTGCTCGCTTCGCTCGCTCGGTGCCTAACCCTAAGGAAATCGAGTGATCATTGTGTTCCGCCCACCCGCGGGAAAGGTATAAGTACCCCCTCTCTCGCCGCGTACTAAAGAGTCTTTTAGAACAAAGACGAAACAAGCAACACTTCGAATACTACCATCATCGATTCGAACTTGTCTACGCCCCTCGCCTTTGCCGCAAACACTCTTCTCTTGACCCCGTCACCCTCCACACAGAGGAAACACACCTTGCTCGCTTCGCTCGCTCGGTGCCTAATCCTGATATTGACTGGGAAACTGGTATCCTGAAGTGGCATTCCGAATACTGTAATACAAACTGTCTTATCGCTAAGCGATGAATGGAGTTAATCACAAGTGAAGAACTCATAGCCGAGGATAGTAGTCAGGTGTACCTTTTGGGTATGGCAATATATACTGGAGAAGATGGCAAGGACATTAGCGTCAGCCTACTACCAGACTAATGGGATTATGCAGATATTTTTAGTCAAGAAATTATAACTTCCCTCCCCCGGCATACTGAGTTTGATCACAGGATTGAACTCGAGCCAGGGGCCAAAACGCCATCGGGGCCTATATACCCTCTCTATAAGCGAGTTTTAGATGTACTATATGACTACATCCGGGAAATGGAGGAACAAGGGAAGATCCGGCGTTCTACGTCGTCTGCCGGAGCCCCTATCCTCTTTGTGCCGAAGCCTAATGGAACGCCTCAGTTATGTATCGACTATCGAGGACTTAATAAGATAACTATTAAAAACAAGTATCCTTTGCCTTTGATGAACAAGCTACGAGATAGGCTGGGGAAAGCCACAGTATTCACTAAGCTGGACCTGAAGAATGGCTATTATCTCATCCTGATTGTACCTGGTGAAGAATGGAAAACCGCCTTTAAGAGTCGTTATGGCCTGTACGAGTATACACTGATGCCGTTTGGGCTATGCAACGCACCATCTACCTTCCAGACTATGATCAATAGCGTATTCAGGGATATGCTTGATGCAGGAGTCATCGCCTATATGGATGACATCTTGATATACTCAGAGACGATTGAAGAACATGCCTCGTTAGCCCGTCAGGTAAAGGAGAGACTGCGCAAGGCAAGTCTTTGCGTAAGCATTAAGAGGTCCACCTTCCACCAAAGGGAAGTTGAATTCCTAGGGTATAAGATATCCGAGCAAGGGATATCTATGACGACTGGTAAGGTAGAGGAGATCAAGGCTTGGAAGACTCCTCAGAACGTAACTGACGTTCAATGCTTCATGGGCTTTGCGAACTTCTATCATCGATTCATCAATGGGTTTAGTAAAGTGGCAAAGCCTCTGACGGATCTGACCAAGAAGGATGTAAAGTGGGACTGGTCGCCCACTTGTGAGCGGTCATTTGAACATCTAAAAGAGTTGTTCACCACTGGTCCCTTTCTGACACACTTTGATGGCTCTCGTCCAACTAAGTTGGAGACAGACGCCAGTGATTTCGCATTGGGTGCTGTACTATCCCAATTATGTTATGACCAGAAATGCCACCCTGTGGCCTATCACAGTAGGAAGTTCCTGCCTGCGGAGGTGAACTACGATGTTCACGATAAAGAGATGACTGCAATCGTCGCAGCATTCAAGGAATGTGATCATCTATTGCGCTCGGTGGAGGACCAGATCGTGGTCTATACAGGCTACAAGAATCTGGAGTACTTTAATAGTACCAAGTTCCTAAACCGGAGGCAACACCGCTGGGCGGAACTCCTACAGCTGTTTTACTTCAAGATGGTATACCGAGAAAGCCGGCTCTATGAGAAGGCAGATGCGTTATCGCGGCGTAAGGACTACCGCCCGGAAGGGGGGAGTGATCCTCTACCACAAACATTTTTTCGGCCTGGGCAGTAGCACATACAGCAGGAACGAGACCTCCTGCGCCCACAGATGCTACTTACCTGGCAAGGGTTTCGCCTGCAGTCGGGATTTCTTTCAGCCTTGCGTGCAGCTGCGAAACTAGATCATGTGTACATGGTAGTGCTGAAGGCAGTAGTTAACAAAAGTTACACTGTGGATGCCCATTTCGATATAGAAACGGACTTACTCACCTACAAGAATCGGTGGTATGTTCCGAAAGACGAGGGGCTTAAGCGAACAATGATGGAAGCAGAACATGATTCACGCATCGCTGGATACTTTGGAACATACAAGACAATAGCACGAGTTAAGGCAAACTTCTACTGGCTGAGATTGGAGGAAAATATCACTGAATATGTTTGGACCTGTGATGTATGCCAGAGAAGCAAAACGATCCGGCATAAGAAGTTTGGCTTGCTTGAGCCTATTGAAGTTCCGATGAGACCATTGAATGCTATTTCTATGGACTTCATTGTGCCATTACCAAACTCAGAGGTATTTACAAAAATTTGGGTCATAGTGGATAGATTCTCCAAGATGGCTCACTTTATCCCATTAGCAACTGAGGTGCCGATAAAGGAACTTGCTCTCATATTTCTGAAGGAGATTTGGCGCTTGCTTGGGCTCCCAAAATCGATCATTTCTGCTCGCGATACCCGTTTCACATCCAAGCCTTGGATGAGTCTCATAGATATACTACAAGTCAAACTCAATGTATCTACAGCCTTCCATCCAGAAACAGATGGGCAAACTGAGAGGGTGAATCAGACCTTGGAACAGTATCTAAGAAGTTACTGTTCCTACCAGCAAGACGATTGGGCTGCACTGCTACTCTTAGCGGAGCATGCATACAATACGTCAGTATCCGAGTCGTCGAAGGTGTCACCCTACGAGGCGAACAACGGGTTTGTGCCACGGACCATTTGGTCCGAGGTCGTGTCTGAACATCAAAGTATACACCCAAACAGTGAACTTGTCGTCAAGGATTGGGAGGGTACATGGCAAGATATTCGAGAGACAGTACAAAGGGCCCAGGAAGGACAGCGGAAATGGCATGACCAGAAGCGTCTTCCATCACCGGTATATGTCACCCTGAAGGATGTAGTCCAAGGCAGAGCTAAGAAGGCAGACCGTGTTATGTTGGACCGACGTAACATTCGCACTAAGCGACCTATGGAGAAACTAGACTACAAGACATTTGGACCTTTTGTAGCTAAGAGGAGAATAGGGACACATGCTTGTGAGCTATAGCTGCCTGCAAGGTGGACAATCCATCCGGTATTCAATGTGGGACTTCGGGAACCTTACCGTCAGGATCTGGTAGGCAGACCTGCTAAAGCAATCCCAGAACCTGATATCGTAAATTCGGAGCCCAACTATATAGTAACAGCCATAGTAGATACCCTGTCGTAAGGAAGTATGAAAGCAAAATTCCCACACCGGTTTGTACAATACTTGGTGTCGTGGGAAGGGTATGGCAGTGAAGAAAATTTATGAGAGCCGTCCGAGATGTTGGAAGGAACCGCAGGCGAGGCATTGCTGCGTTTTCATGACCGGTATCCTGCTAAGCCAAGGGATCACCATGTATGAAACATACCCGAAAGGGGGATAAGTGGGGAAAAATCAGCCCACACAAGAAATCAAAGTCTTAGGACAGACTTATGGAAGAGGGGAGTAGTGTAACGACCCCTAGATCAGTTGGTATAGCTTACCGAACCTCAGCCCAGCCAGTGGTCCTACTAGGACGTGGACAGGAACGGTACCAGACACCTGCAAAGTGACATAGCAACCATAAGTACATTTCATCAAGAAAGGGTACTTAGGTACCTAGTTAAACAGGGTGGCCCAGCAAGGCCGGGTAACCTTGGTGCACACTTAGGTTGGGTAACCCCGCTAGATAGGGTAACCCGGAGCTACAGTCAGGCAGGGTTTCCCTCTTGAGTAGGGTAACCCGGAGGCATGGTTAGGCAGGGTAACACTTTAGATAGGGTAACCCATCTCCTCAGTTAGGCAGGGTAACCACTTAGGCAGGGTAACAGGGAGCCCTAGGAAAACAAGGTAAGTAGTGTAGACGCCGTCGAGCGTGCTACATTTGTGTAACCAGGTGTTTCAAGCTAGTGGAATCGCGTGTAACAACTAGGTCAGTTACGCAGAGCCTTCTGGTGACGCAAAGGGGCATTACACAGACTTCCGCAGCGATTTGCACTACGATAGGGCCCTGTTACCCTACCTTGGGGATCGCGGATGAAATCGTGGACCTCAAGTTACCCTCCCCTAACCTTACGCGAAACGCGAAATCCTACTACAAGTAGACCAGGGTGGTTGGAGTGATTTTGGCGCGTCCAACACCCTCTTGCGGCTCCCACATTCGCCCCTTGCGACGGGTGGGAAAGGGTGACAGTTGGTAAAAGCCTAACAAAACTGAGAAATCGAAGGTGGTAGCGTAACCCTGTATACGTCACTGCTGTCCTTCCGACCAGATGCTGTCCGCAGGATATATATAGGGGTGGGCGAAGGCCGACCCGGGCAAGTTGTCAGTATTGACATCAGATGGCCTTCCGAGGGTACTCTAGGTGCCTAATATCCCTATGGGAGGTATAGGGGTCCCCCGGAGTAGCTATCTGAAGGTCGGGGATAAACGGAAGTTTGTCCGGAAAAACCTCTACTACTTACACAATGATAGCCCAGGCGCTATACCATTACTGAGGGACGTTACCGGACTCTAAGAGGCATTCAGTCATATCACGGCTAAGGTGATCCCTGAACGGTTGGCTATAGGTAGCGCCTATTTAGCCAACTCAGTAAAGGCACTTACCGGGGGAGCTACGCAGTCACAAGAAAAGCTGCTGATAGGCCGGGTACACGCAGTTGACTGCAGTGCTTGCATAGACGGAAAAAGCCATAGGGCTACTGAGTCTCATACCTAGGTTTGTGTCCAAAGTCGGATTGTCAGTTGGCCATTGACAAGACGGCGATCGGAAAGGTTTTTCTCTCCTGCAGGCATAATAAAAATGCATTGCAGAAAACCTTTATGATTGAACGGACTCAACTTATCCGAGTGATCCATAGGCCCTGAAGTTAATTCCGGAAGGGCCATGTGTCAGATTATCCCTGAGTGGAGAAGGGAGCTCTCTTAACGGTCGGAAAAGGGATAGGTGTCGTTGGCTATATAATTCTACTTAAGTAAACGCGAACGGCACTCTACTCTGATAACCAATTATCCTCTCGAGAAGACTTGAATTGAGTGAAGCTCATGCTTAACGATATTAAGTTTTATCATTTGATTCAATTATTTTATCTTTACCTTCGGTGAACTTTGCGTTGAGTCTTTTGGTACGGTCGCAACCTTAGGGTCCATCTTCCTATAGGGTTCCCCGGTTACAGCGGGGGTGGTGGTTGTGCTTAAGGGGAGGGGGAGCCAGAACTGGAGGAGGCTGTGGTGGATTGGTTGGCAGCAGCAGCCGCAACTTTGACTGCAGAGGGAGGACTAGTTGGGGACTTTCTCCTATTCCATCTGCCTACCACGATCTGGGCATAGGAGGAGGCAGAGGTATCGCGGTCGCGGAACTGATCACTGGAGAAACCATGGATTACTAGGGGGGTGCCTTCGGAGGCAGGGGCAAGAGGAGGGAATGGAAGGGCAGATGGGGGCGCCGGGCGCGTCCGGGTCATGCCAGCACAGGGAGGGATAGTAGGAGGAGTGGTGGTTGTGGCTGGGGATGGTGCAAGAGTGCCACGGTGGGCCAGGTCATGAAGCTCAGAACGGATTGAGGCCAGGCTGGGGGCTGCAGGGTGAGCAGTTTGAGTAGAGCTGGGTAAGCCGCCACTGCGAAGTGTGACTGCTGAGGAGAGGGACTCGAGCTGGGCGCTAAGGGCTGAGATTGCACGAAGGGCACCACACTGAAGCGGGTTCTAGGTCATCTCACTAGTCGAGAGGTCATCGAGGCCTGAGGCAGAGATGGTGCGGACCTGAGAGGAGGAGAACTTGATGACTTCCTTGGTTTTGTCAAGGAAGGAGGAGAGGAACCAGAGATGTTGGGCGATGTCCACTGTAGAGGCAGTGGCTGAGGGTGGTGCAGGAGCGGAGGCGAAGTGAGGGTGAGGGTGGGGACCAGCTTGCACCATGACCAGGGTTAGTGATCGCAAGGACCTAATCGAGGAGAGGTGTGGGTGGGATCGTGGGAACTGAGTACACTTTTGACGTAGTGGTGCAAAATGTACTGGCAGGAAAATAGGGGAAGCGAAGTGTATCCTAACTACAGGCCGCCTAGCGGTCCTTAAATAGGCACTCTTCCCTCAACCCTAACCCTGGTGACTCATATCTATGAGTCACACTCTCAGCTTGACTCATATAGAGTCATACTATGATATCTATCATCTGACTCCTATGAGTCAACTGCTCAGTATACAAAACCAATCAAATCTCATATAACAGGTTATGTGTCCTAAAGTGGTCTAATGTGCAAAACCCATAACTCATAATATGAGTCATTTGCGAAAATAATTATATCATATGACTCACAATTGTGGGTCATGCACACGACCAACCTATCACAATATAACAATGATTTGACTAGTGTGTATCATTTGAAACCCCATGACTTATACTGAGTCATAGTGCAAAATCTGACCACCTTATGACTCATAACTATGAGTCATGTGAAATCCTACCTTGCTTAGTCACCAATCCTGGCAGTATGCTACCTCTGTTAGCATGTTTATTGGATAGGATGTTTCTGCTTTTGTTAAGTTTTCCTAGCTACAATCTTTTGTATTAAAAGAGCCTACAAGCCACTAAGGATTAAGACTCAAAAAGCCTCCTAGGACTATCATCTTTAATACTCCAAGTTGAATGTTCACTCTATTAGTGCTATAGCTTTTACCTTGTCAATTGAATACCTATCCATTGACGCCTCTTCCCCTATTCTTATAAAATCTTCCTACTCCCTCTAGGATTCTCGAGATGCTTGGGAATAGGTTACATCCCATGAGCTTCCACCCAATTTGAGTTCCCCATCTTTCCTTACTGGGGGCTAAATTTCCGGTTTTCCGCTTGTTTTTTCAATTTGTAGAAGGCCTTTTCAGCGGCTGTATAGGTTTTTTGCTTTTTATTTACTGCTGTGGCCATGCTGGGCTTAGATACCTCTACACTTTTTCTTTTCTGGGAGTTATCTTTTGCCTGGTGATTTTTCCGGAATAGCCCTTGTTGTTCCTTGATGGATTCTTCCGCCTTGGTTACCCTGCTGATGACAGCCTTGATCTATCCCCTATCCAAATTATCATTTTCCTCTAATAGAGTATACATTGCTTCAATAGGGAGTTACTTATGAATTATTGTTTTCATAGCGATACTGGATAGATCTGCCTCAATGTTATGGTTTCCAATGTGAGTAGATACTTCTCTATGTCCGCTGTGTACCTGACGTTCCTCTTTTCGGCTAAGGCATTTTTCACCTTATCCAGTAATGAGAATATATCTGTAACTTCGGCCCTGTTGGTAACCAATAATTACCACTATGATATTTTGGGAATCCAACGTCTCCAGTATTCTTCTTCCGTTAGATTACAGTGAAAGGAGCTACCTCCATACCCTCCATTCTTTCTAACGCATACTTGATATGATCTTAATTTTCCTCCCATTGCCATGGGTTCCTTCCAAAGTAATCTTAACAATATAGTAACTATACGCGTACATCCTGGTAAGCTTTATTTTTGAACTTGAAAGTGGGATCTGCCTGGCGCATGTTGGTAAGGGTTAATACTTGCCCTAGTCCGTCCACCCTGGCATCTGCCTCATATTTGAATTTCTGACCTGGTAGTGGTGTATGTGATGGCTCACCACCTCGTCAGTACCAACTTTGCCCATCTTCAAAGCCTGTGTAATCGGCTCCTAGGTCAGGTACATTCCCCAGTGGCGGCGGTGGTGGTCCCTTTCTGCCATTCCCATTTCCATCACCATGGTCTACTTCTTCTCCCTTATCTCTGAAGTGGATGAACATGATTTCTTCTCTCTCATCTGCGGTTGTCCATTTTTCCCACACTAGAATTTTCCACTGACTGGGGTTCCACTCTTTCCCCCATACTAGGTGGGTTTCTGGTAACTTGTAGTTGTGTTACTGCCTTGTTTATTCGCATCATCATACAACTCATTTAGTCTGACACTGCATTCTGCACGGTGTTATTGCCTTCTCTGTGAATGTCATCTTGTTTTAATGGCTAGTGGAGTTCCTTTAACTCAAATCTAGTCCTTTCATGTTGTTCCTGTGTGGTAACTTACCTTTGTAGAAGTTCGTCCCTTTGCCGTGGCAGCGGTTCCTCCAATTAGCGATCTTGGTCAAGAGATTCGTGCACTGTAGCACCAATCTTAGCATGAAGTTGATTACACTCTAATTCATAGTCTATATCCTATTGTTCCAGATCTTGTATCTTTGGTTCCTGCATTTTCGTTGTTGCCATTCACAGTGTAACAGTTTCTGCTGCGAGCATATCGTGCACCATATGTAGCTGTTTTAGTTATTCACACATGATTTGTTTGCCTCGTTCGATTCAGTTTGCATCGTACTGAAGTTGATCTAAACGAACCTGTACTTGGCTAGACAGTTAATCTTTAGGCCAAATGAGTCTTGTCGACCAATTCACATATAGTTCAGTCAAAATAGCCTATTGCTAGTCCCATACATTGTGCCAATTTTTCCTGGGCAGGGATTCTAGTATCAGGAGTTTTAGGTTTAGGTTTACTTGAACAGGTGCCGGGTACTGACCTTCTTGCTCCGCTAGGTTTGGAAAGGTGGAGGATGGCCAAATGGTATATAGCACGTCTGGGTGAAAGATCACTTCTGACATGGGATACATCTTCGATCTCGCACATGGCCATGTCTGTATCCATTGTTAGTTATCAGGAGGACATTGTTTAGGATGAGAGTATGTGTTTTCCAAATTCCAACTTGTAGGGTATATAGGAAATGTTTAAGCAAAAGGAGCTGGAGGTTCCAATATCCTCACTGTCATAGTCAACAACTGGGTGCCACAACAAGGATGGTCCCTAATGTTCCTTTTAGATTTCAGAGTTATCCTATTGGGATGGGACGAGTTTAGGGAGAGTGAACCAGGAGGTTTCATATGGGTACGGTAGGAATTCTATCTTGAGAAGGGACTCATAGAGGATGATTTCAAGCATGAGGCAGAGTTTTTGTAGACGAGTTTCCATAATATATTCGTTGATGATCGTAGAATCAGCAATGAGCTAGTATGATTTCATAGGTATTACTTCGTGGTATCCGACAGTCCTGTATTAAGCCTTGGTAAACAGGACAAATATCATTATACTGTTAAGGGTTGTCGATTCTAAGGGTAAGCAAATCTGACTAGGCTTATAATTTTTTCTTTGTAAACAGAGATTTTCTAGGAAGGCAAGTAGGTAAAGATTTCAAGTTAAACTTACTATATTGATAAGATCTCTTGTCCATTGCTTGATGATGGCTAAACTTGGAATCCACTTCGATATATATATCCCGCGTCTATGTGTTCCCTGACTACTTCTGATTGACATATACCCAAGTAGCCCTCATTCAAATTCCATCTTCTATCCAAAGGTGAACTCGCATTGACCCTGAAACCCTTTCATTCCCCGGATATATCATGTTATGATCACAACTCTGACTGCCCTAAGGGTGTAAACCCCACCTAGTCCGAGTTGCCATTCGTCCTTCATCTATTTAAGCTATGGCCATACAGTTTAGAATATACCAATAATTTCTTAGAACACCAAGGGGCCAGGTTAGTTATTGGACGAGTCTGCTTTGTGCCGTCTTAACCGTCTCTGCAGCTGGGTTTCCGGATGACTAGTGTTCGTAATCAGGCCAATACTTTCTTGTCTTCACTGCCTCTCCTTATCAACTTGTTCCTATAGGTTTATTGACCTTGTAGGCGTCATATGGGGCATCAGTGTACTATCAGTATCTGTTGGAGTAGTATACTTCAATTGGGCATTCATACCCATCTAGGATAACCTGGGCTCATTTAACTTCAACAGGGTGTAACTCTGCAAGTTCTTGACCAAATTCTTTGTTCCACTTCCATGACATAGCTCAAGATATTCTCTAATTGGGTCTGTAGATACCATCAGCTTAGACCGATGGCAACCACATTTATGAGTTTACAAGCAGTTCTCCAATTATATATTTTTCTAGGTAAAAGATCAACTGTAGAAGGTTCCTGTGTTGACTCCCAGGGCAAGCGCTTAGGCAGAGGGGTATGATTGCCTGTAGAGGTTTAGGCAGATGCTCTTTCACATCCTGGAGGTCATATAATCCTCTCAAGGGTTGTTTGTGCCAAACATTGTGCCTTGTTTGATCAGTATCGCGAGGTTTGGATCAAGGATGACATGCAATGAGATGACCAGTAAAATTTTGTTGAAACTGACATCTGCATTAGAATAGGACATCACCAATGGATTATTATGAGGTATCCAAATCATCAGGCATACATGTCCAGCTCTACTGATCATGAAATTGGTAGTGTTTGTGAAACAATTAGTACTAATTGTGCAGTATTGCCTCTTATGCTAATTGTGCCTGATATTATCTACCAACAGCCCTGCCACACCTCAACCAGTATACCATAATGACTACATTGTCGGTACCTCACAGTGGAGGTACAAAAACAATGAGGTCAGTATAAAGGGGGTTGCTCATATTAAACAGTTTTCTACATTGCGACAAGTTGGATCATATCAGCTTCAACCCCTTGATGGATTCAGCTCATATGTGCTAACCAATTTGTTGACTATTTCCACAATTACCAGATTGTTGCATTTTTTCTTTCCTTATATTCAAGTCAACTCCATCATTCGTTAGATGTAGTTCTCTTTCAGTCACATAAGCATTACCATTATTAAGCAGTAGATGCTGTGACACAGGTAAGGTCTGAGATTTCAACAAGGTAGAATTCATTGATCAATTTCATTACATCCGCCAACAAACATTCAAATCATCCACAGGGCAATCAGCTTTCCAGGCTGTTGGCCTTAAACTATTCAATCGTTAGCTTATAATTTCCAATCTAGTGAAGGCAGCTCCTTCTCCTATCAATCACAAAATCTAACTACCTGCATCACATGACATCATTCGCCTTACAATCGCAAGTCTCAAAAGCAACTTGGTAGAGCTCTACCATGATGCCAGCGATCTGTTACCAGACTTTCAGCAACGTCTCTACGTCATTCTGTATGAGGCCCTGGCTCTAGCCCTTTTGGCACATTAGCTATGGAACATATGGAAATTACCAGGGCTGCAGACCAAGGCAGAAGTGCTCGTTGCCAGGTTCAAACCAGAAGGCATATTGGAAGTAGTGGAGTTCTATATGCATCAGAGGCATGCCCCATGGTAAAGCAAAGAGTTGAGGCGGATGTTGAAAAAGCAGACCAACAGTTGTATCAGGCACAAAATGCTCTGGAAACAGGTCAGCAAGCTCAGTGTAAACCATTCCTTGATGATATCATAGAAAAGGCAAATGAGATTAATGCCAGGATGAAGGCAAAAGCTAAGGCACAGGCAAAGGCTATGGCTACTATTTAGGCTCATAAAAACAAAGTATTCAAGCTTATTGTTAAGGTAATAAAACAGCCTGCAAAGTTGCAGAAATAAAATTGTAATTGAATACTAGTTACTATGATACTAGATAATATTATATTACACTATAAAAGTTAGTTGAGCCACCAAGTTGCATTGAGTTACAAAGTAGTATTGAGCCACTTTGTTCTATTTAGCCGTAAAGTTGTGTTGAGCTGTCAGGCACTCTGTAGGAGTGCCCCAGGTTGTGAACCCGTGAAGCACCTGCGGTTATGGCCACACTCTGTAACCTTGGCATGACTATTCATAGTACATGAGTGTTTGTTTACCTTGTGCATATCTAATAATAATCTTCTTTATCTTCTCAAAAACTGCTTCAAAGTTATTTTCATTTTTTGAACTGTATGATCCTTTGACTTTAGTAGTTAGCAGTACTTGGAGCACAAATCAGGAATGTATTACCTAAGTCAATTTTACTATTGAGGCTAAAATCAGAAATGAGTTTTTATACATGGAGCAAGCATAGCTCTTATGCCCCAGATTATGTTCAATCTACCTGGCTCCATACAATTCTATCATCTACAATAATTTAAAAAGCTCAATCTATAAAGTCTAGAAGAACTAAATGGGCTAGTATGCATAGTTTCTCCATTTCTATCACTATTCCAAAGAATGTCATTCAAACTATGACTACTAAAGCAGTATAATAAAAGCAGTAATAGTCACAAAATTCAATGTAGGAATAGGAAGAAGCAGTTGGAATGCACGTTTCTACAGTGAAATGGGTAGAGACAGGCAATTTGCCTAAAGACATAGCTATCCACTTGGGTATAGGAATAAAAAATTATGTAAAACTATGTAGTTTAAAGTTATTAGTAAATTTGAAATCATAGGCGTAATCCAGTTTGGCTAAATAGAATTTTAATAGTTATAGAAATATTTTAAAGGTTTTTTTAAGGGCTTAGTATTTCTGTAAACATGTAGGTAAGTTACAACTAGTCATATCTCAAAACCGTTTATTTTGGTAACCATTGTTGTAATCCATTTTCCCGCAAATTTGAAAAATGCCCCATGGTTAGGTTTTAACTTAAATAGGCTCATATTATCAATGATCCACCCAAAGGAAAGATATAGAAAATTTCAACAATTGCACTCCACATGACAACAGTCAAAGCAGATTACTGACCACACGGTCGTCTTCAAAATATCCACAGAGAAGTAGTTTCCAGTTCCAAACCCACTAATAACCATTGGATCCTAACAGGTATAGGCCAAAAACTCAGAGTTCTATAGCCGGAACGAGTACATCGATATCCAATAACCCCTTATTCAAGGATAGGGTTTTAGCAAATAAGTTAGAATAAAATACCTCAATGTGGATGCCTAGTTTGCAGACTTACTTATGAAGCCCTTTCAATGGGAGAAAGTCGTGAGCCTCAGAAATAGAATGTGCCTATGAGTAGCGAAAGAAAATGGTTTCTAGTAGTGGAAGAACAAAATGATTTTCTGTGGGATGGTCCTTTATTTATTTCTTTATTTTTAGTCTACTAGTATTTTATGTTTTCTTATCCACTCTATTTCATATATTTGTTTTCCTTATCTGTTGGAAGATGGATGATTTGCCGAGTGGGAGTGTTGAAAGTAGGCTGGATTGACTAGTTACCATTTTCGAAAACCTTCCTCAATTGTCCCTTCACATATTAGTTTCTAACTGCAAATCCCTCACCTCACACCATCAAGTAGTTTTTCAATACCCAGCTACTCCTCCATCTCACTACTACCTCGGGCTAAACAAAGCCCTGCCCCTCTGTCCCAACTAACTGATACCTTTCCCACCCTCTCGCATGGCAGGCAGGCTCTTGCCCATTTGTCTAAATTGAAGAGTGCAAGCAGAAAGGAAGCCCAAGAAGCCGATAGCGGGATTGGTTGTTAAAAGGAGACGTTCTGCCCACTTATTCTTCTATAGCTACCTATTGCTTTCGGTTTCTGTTCACTGGTATCCGTCTCTGCCACCGTTCCCCCATACCAATAGGTCTCCCCATTCTTTTTGAATACCATTCTATTACTCTCTTTTCATATCTGATTTACATGATCAGTCGCCATTCGTGCCTATCCAAACTCTGAATCCGTTGAATATGAACCTTGTTGCTAAAAAATTGTATTATCATACTACTTCCATAAGCCTTTACAGATATCCCCAAATAGGACAATCCAGATCTATTCTTGAGCTTCAGAACTTCTGTCATATCCTTAGCCACTCATATGAATGCGCTCGTTGAAGCAGATGACTTGAGTCTCCAGACATCTGGTGTATTTTAATGTATGATACCACCTCTCGCATAACACTTGCCTCTGCATCATTGTATGCTGGCGGCATTCTTACCTGGACCACCCTAAAGACATGCAACATGCAGGGTCAGTTCCCCTGGAGCTCTCATCTTGCCGTTAGTCGAGAGGAGGGTTGGTCGCTTGTTCAATAAAATGTAGCCATCCCATTCGGAATCTTTTTGTAACCCCAGCCTTTGTAGTAATCTAAAGCTCTGGATGAAAATAATGGATGAAACTAGCGTGAATCGACTTGGCTGTTTATCCTAAGTTAGTGACTATTTTTTATTCATTTTTTTCTTCTTCCTAAACGTGAGGAGCCTGCGCAACTACCACTGCCCCTCTTTTCCATATGACCCGGCCGTGCCAGATAAAATCTTTGGGGTTTTGAATAGAGGGATATGATTGGAATACCTCATCACTCCAAACCTTAAAATAATTATAAACAAAACAGCCTATCATTAAACGTTTCTGCTTTCATAAGCCTAGGGACTGTTTTCCAGAAGTCTTCCGGTACTTTAGCCAAACACTCACGCCACCCACAACTTGGCTTTCCCAGGACCAAACACAACCCCCCCAACACAT
Organism: Tuber calosporum; assembly: GCA_003316355.1. Lineage (NCBI taxonomy): Eukaryota > Fungi > Ascomycota > Pezizomycetes > Pezizales > Tuberaceae > Tuber > Tuber calosporum. Next base: position 14,936 of record QFET01014221.1, read on the forward strand.
AGAGTATAATTCTTCCCCTCCTATATCCTCCAACCATACAATCCCAACTGATTCTTCATAGACGAAAAATTCTTGACTAAGAAAACTACCTCCCTGATGTCGGGGGGGTAGATAGTAAAACAGTAGAAAGTAGAGCCAGCGGATTTGCTTGGAACTTGGGCACCGCGCAGGAAAGGTAGGAAGGTGTCTTCGACGTGCACAACTTGATTCACTCTAATTCACCCTAAACCAATGGTAATAACATGCGTACAAATAAAGCATAATCAAAGAATCCGAGCCCCTCCAGGGATCACCACACCTATATCTGCATCTTTGCATCACCCCGCATGCCTAGATTCCACCACACACCCCCGTGATAGCATACCGCCGGAATAGCACCCCCACGATAACAAAGTAGAGACATGTTATGAGAATCTTCTCCGTAAGTCACTCAATCCTCTACGACAATCGGCCGTTCTCCGCACGGCCTGCTCTACTCTCATGCCCTCCAGAACCAACCACAACCTCCAATGCTCCAAAAGTTCTGAAAAGCCGCTGACTTAGCTCCACACTTGTGTATCCCTCCTATCTTGACCCCCGTCACGTCACCACAGCACGACATATGACCCCGGGCCGGCCCGTGTCCCGCGTGGTTATGGCGTGCTCCCGTGGTACCTTACCGAGGTGGGGGCCACTCCACCTGTAATTGAATGACGTTTGAGAACACTGCAACTATTATATGACACTATCATCTAGGAATAATAGCTGAATTCTGGTTCTATGTAACAGCAGCCGTGTATACGCCCGTGGATTTACGAGTTGATGCATGGACCGTCTCTATTCTCCTTTGTCTTGGTTATCATGGTACATGTATCATAGTGTAGAAACACTCTGGTAGCCTCTCTGCTTGCTGAACCATGCCGTCTATTTTTCTCTCTTGGGTATATTTGATACCGGTACAAGCACTCCTCTGCATACGGTGCTGGACAGGGATCCTTAGCGAACCCTTCACCCACACCATAAGTTACCATCTCAAGTTTTTTGTACAGTACTCGTATCATATTATCTCAATCTCTTGCCCAGCTTTTGATATGGCCCGGCATAATACAAGCACTCGAGTAACCTTACTTATCTCCACGAGTAAACCATTAGCCTCCCGGCCCCCTCCCCAGCCCTTGAACAACCACCACAAAAATATCCTCCAATAATCTCCACCAAACAACTCACCGCTGTACCATACTCCAGTAGGATCGGACTAGTACCAGGCGGGGTAAAACTACAGGAAACAAGCGAGTGATCTGTGTCTCAGACCCCGATTAGCTCACCGCAATACCCTACTTACAAAAAGGTATTACGTACAGAACCTGTAGAGCATCGTGCCAGCTTCCTACCCTACTTGCACCGTATTGGCCGGGGAAGTCAATCAGGCGTAGAATTGAATTACACTCTTTTGAGCCTCGGTCCCCAACTTTTCACAGAAAAAGACAAACCAAGAAACCTTTGAATTGGGCTTAAAAGAGGGCAAAATTAAAATATGATACTAATTATCTATCAGGAATAGCTATTACCCTTCCGAAGTTTCTCTCTCTGTTGTTGATATCAATTGAGGTTACCACTATTCTTTGGTGTGTTTTGATTGATTCACTTCCCCACTTCCCGGCAGGTAATGGTATTGGTTTTGCGCAGTCCTAAAACATGGCTGACAGTACTTGCACGCCGCTGTAACCCTAAGCGCGCCGGTACAGTACCATGGTTACCTTGAAATAGTGCCTTAAGCCACTGGCAAAAACAACGAGTCTGTTGGCGCATACCTGTTTTGCGGTATTCCAGCGGTTCCATGGGAACATCGGGGGTTGTGTTTGAGCGGCCCGAGGACATAACCTGGTGTGCCGCTTTTGTCGTAAAAGTGCCTAAGAATTTTGGTCTCTAGGTGTTTATCTCTCCATGAATGGGAGGAAGGCGATTCCGGAGAAAAAGTAATTCTTCGCTAAAACGGTACGGTAAGCCGGTAATTAAGCAATCAATAATGGGCTTCATCTCCCTCCTCCTCTTCTTCTTCGCTTTTTTTCCTCGGGGTGAGGTTCATTTGAGAGCAGAAACATGTATTCATCTAGTGCTAAATTATTGATTTTGAGTACGAGGTATAATACCGGTGACGGAAATCAAGGAACTCCGTTTGGGGCTATTTCAAAGGGAACCAGGTCCTCTGACTTCGCCGAGGTGCCGGGGAGAAGGAGAGCATTGTGGCCTGCTCGGTTTGTCTTATTCTGGTATTGGTGTTTGGTTTGGGGTTGCCAAAGCTTTGTTGAGCACCTTGATAAGGCATTGATGGAAGGCCATTTGTGGATAGTGTGCGAGGCCATTGAGGCCCTCAGTGAATGGGAACTCGTATCTGAGTTGGACCAACATTCAGCAAGAAAGGGTGCAAATTTAATTCATCTCGTGGGTAAATAGAACTACTGACGATGATGAATCTGTTAATAATGGATGTACACCTTGCCATTAGCTGAGACGAATTGGAGTTTACATTTTCAATTGTATAGTGCTTTGGTGATAGAACATGAACGATAAGAGAATAGATATGAAAAAGAGTGTCCAAGGACGCCAATATCATAAAAGCCCGAGTGACGGTTGCATGTGATTCAGGAAGGTAGGGCTTATTCTTCGGCCGTTGTCAAAACCTCGGGGATGTCAGTGCTCTTGTCTGGGGGAGCAAGGCCTATGTTAGTTCACATGATTTGAAGGTTAACATCTAGACTGAGGAAACCGATACTGTGTGCTCAGTAGTGGCCACTACTCACCCTGCGGTTGGTTTGGCTCATTCGCAGAACTTTCCCCCTGGGCCACGGGATTCTTTTTCGCTGTCTCGCGGAATCTCCCCTTATGCCGGTTAAAAAAGGCCCAGGTTGCGAACCAGGTCCCCTCACATTTGTCGAAGATCTCGGGCAACTCCCGGACGAGTTCTTCAGTCGCCCTATCAACAAGGTCCCTGGGAATTTTGGAGAACTGCTCCTCTTGGTCCTTTAGGTGTGTGTCCCAGACAGCCCTAATCTCTAGTCAAGAGACGCATCACCAAACTAGTCAGTTCTGGCACTAAATTTCCACTTCATCGTCCTTCAAACTCACTTCTGTCAATCTCATTTTTAGCCCTCCGGTTAACCTCTAGGAGGCCCCAGACCGTTGTTGCTGGTATATCGTAAATCTTTGCAGAGGGTGCTTTGATCTTAGCAGAAGAGTCGGCCATTTCGGGTGGGGAAAAAAGTGGAGTTGTAGAGAAATGGAAGCAAGGCGACGGCTTATACTCCAAGAAATGCCACGTGCCTCACACACCCTGGCATAGCTGGGCATCAGTCCCCGCAGCCACTCGACTATAGTACTGGAGTATGATACATCCTTCTGTTGTGTGACCGGTGGCTTTAGGTGAGCCGAAACCTGTTTCAGAAGCAACCCGCCCGGTGAGGGATTGGAATCAACAACAGGGAGCGATGGGGTACTTGTAAATCTGGTTATCTCAACGTTATAAGAGCCAAATTTTCCATCACTTCAATGTGCTCGAAAGGGTTGAGTATTTAGCTATGATACACTAACGGTGGGCACGAGTGATAGCGGATGCAAATGATGTCTCACTTTGTGTGGCCCGTAGTCCTTGCCAAACCAACCATCCACCGGGCCAGCAGGACCAGATGGACTGCCAAAAGCGGTCCTCTCCGATCCGACCTCCTTGGCAGCATCCCGCGGAGCCACCAGGCCCAAGATCATCATCATGAACACCATAGGAAATCTTTTGGGGTGGTATCAACTTGATTCAGGAATTCTCGGGGGCCGGTTATAAATGCAAACCTGTACTTCGCGCCCCCAATTCGCAAAACATTAATGGCCATGCTTAGAACCGATTTTTCTCGTTAACTTCAGATGAATACAAAAGCCGGCTCATCAGCGATTCCTGTGTGAAATCATGGGAGCGGTGGGACCCGCTTCCTGTGCTCGGGTACTCGTACTGTACAGTCCTTTTGTCAGATTCATTGGGTCAAACAACTACCGATAGGGCAGTGCCGGTACTCTACTCTCCTGTGAAAACTCGTTAGGTCCACCATCGGATTGTGCAGCGGGAATCCCTCTATTGTAATAAACCTCAATAATCTTGGAGAAAGCATGTTAACAAAATGTCAAATATCAGGTAATCAGATCTAGCAAGCCCAGCCTGCCTAGGCTATACCTAGTATAGAAAATTCTGTTCTTCTAGGCGTATTGTCCCTGATCACGGAGATAAGAGGTATTCAAGAGATAGTGGTTTTGCCGGATTTTTATGGTAGGATGAGGGGCTGTCCCACGATCTGAGTCTTACCTCTGGCACTTGTACCACACATCATCTAGGAAGTTACCCCGCGCTCAGAGTCGTAATCGTGCAATAATGTTACACAACTCAATTCATTTCATCTTATTCTTGATCCCTCCTACCTAGGCGAGCAAACTTTCAAGATCTCAAAGCCATCATTACCTCCGTGCTTGTGCCATCACAATGGCGCTAAACTCCCTTTCTAAGCTGTGACACAGACCCCTTTTTTTCGCTGTTCTGGGCACCCATGCTGTCAACTTCACAATTTCTGCCAATCATTGGTCAGAGGCACTGGTGGCGTTGTTCCCCTGAGGGAAATTCAAGTGAGCGTCAAGATATTAGTGCCCGTTGGTTTATAGCAAACTGCAGAAGGGGATTTTCAGCAATCATCTACGTAGATTATATGGCAAAATGATTGGGACGGTTCTGTAATAGCTTAATACCTTGTTCGGCTATGCTGTAGTCTGCGGGCTGCCAAAGCATTCTAAAGTTCTCAATGGCGCACAGGGTAAATGTAAACTTGATGAAACTGTCTGATCGAGGGAGAGAAAACGGTAGCCTTTAATGCTTGTAACTCCGTCCGCACTCCGGGAACTTGACCGGAAAAGGCAGAAGAGACATGTCGAAACGCGGGAAATCCAAACTCCGCATCCTTCTTGCCATAGGGGTATATTTTTCCACAAACGGCCATCTGGGAACAAGAAAAAGGAAGAATGCTGTGCCCTCCGGAATCCCGCGTACGAAAGAAACATGAAACTAAAACTAGTATTCTACAGGAAGTTCTACCATCCCTAAGCATCCTTACTAGCAATACTCTAGTGGCCAAGCACTCCTCTATCGCCGCGCACGCCCGCCCAGCCAGGGCCTTCTATCAATAGGTAACGTATATCAAGTCCCGGAGGACTAGCTAGCAGCGGATCTAATGGTCCACCACCTTATCGTCAGCACGGTGTGAGATCCCAGAGTGTGAAACCAGTTTCATGCCTTCATGGTGGCTCCCCAAATCACAAAGACTAAGTAACAACTAGCATAGCCTCTAGTACGGTAAAAGCATTTCCGATTGGAGTCCTTGGGATCCCACTGTACTAGTACATGGGTGACGCTTGCTAGAAGGTAAAGACACATCAACGAAGGCGAGGACTAGGACTCCCTGAAATTGATAATGCGTTCACGAAGGCTTTGGTACTGGCTCCGCTATCCCTTATATAAATAGATGTACACTTGAATCTCAAGAAAACAAACTGCCTACTCGAGAACCTTTCCACTTGGTAAATCTACCCATGCGCCGCCTAAGGCGCTGCCACTGCTCACTACCAGAAGGCTCATGCCTGAGAATCGCATGTCGGCATCCTGGGTCTCAGCTGCGCAGCATAGGGAAGACGGTTTCCGAAATGACTTAACAATAAAGTTTCAGGATGGCTTGGACCTAACAGAAAAGCCTGACCTTTTAATCTTAGCCAAATCCATCGAGGTTAGTGCTCAGACCCCTACTCACCGAGCTACAATTTGGTGTGATTTTGGGGAAACTACTGGTTCCCGGGGGAGAAAGAGGCTTTGCTTGCCAAGGGAAAGCAGCTTAGGCGATGCAACGATGCGGACTTTGGGCAAAGAATTGCGAGTTGATCTGGCGATGGACAGAACTCGGGAACCTCTTTTAGAGCTGCTTTTGTTTTCTAGAGAGTCGTGACTTGCCCCGTCCTCCGACGGTAAATGCTAGGTCTAGAGAAGTTCGTACCCATATCGTCAAACCTAGAATTCTTACCCTAACCCTAGTCACTGATCGAGTGATGGGAGGTGATTATTACAAAGCAATCCAACAAGTGCATTTAACTATCAGCTAAACATCCTATGGCGGAACCTGATATACAGCGGGATATTCTACCCCCTGGAGGTTTTAGCAGTCGAGCAAGCTAGGAACTAGTGCCCCAGCTGGGGTCTTGGATTATCCGATTAATTAAGGGTGCGGGTTCCTAGTTATTTGCCTAGTAATTATTATTTGTCTCAATACCAGTCGAACCGTAAAAAAAAGTTCCGGGAATTAAAGATTCCTAGGTCAACTAAAACCTGGGCAGGAGGAGCTAGTTGTGCGTTGGAAATCACAGTGTATGTTAATATTGATAGGTCTTTGTTGGGAAAATTATCTGTTACTAGTGAGGGGCAAGGCACGGCTATTCTTAGGATCGAAAAATACCGGTAGTATCATATATAGCGAGAACTGGGTCTCTGAGTCCGCTGAAGGAGGCAACACTGGTGGAACTACGGTAATGTATACTACGCTTTCCCCCGCTGCACAAACTTTTATTGAGGAAAGGGGATATCCTCTTGCCCGACAGGATTTCTCGCCCATGGGACGGAGCATTTTCTGGGCGCCATGGGCGGTGCCGGGGCGCGATGTCGTGAGACTCACACCGGATGTGGTGTAAGAATGACCAGTAGTAGCTTTCACTCTATAAGTACCAAATATATGTTGGGGAGTCCACAGAATGATGTACTTGATCGGAAAGTTGCTAATTCCAAGTGCACTCACAATTAAAACCTCCAGGAAATTTTACAAGATTTTAATGTGTTGCTCGCTGCGAATGGCTCTTTTCATATCCACAATTTTTTTAATCATTGAATATTATTTTTTTGTGTTGACAAGTGATGAAAATGGCATTTTTGGCAAAAATGTACAAGCGACTATGGGATGTGTCCCTGGATTGTATCTCCGGATAGCTAATAACTCCCGAAACTAAATGAAACTCTGGGAACAAGACAAAATGCTAATGACACTAGGAGAATAAGCTCCGCATAGGCTTCCTCACCCGATTCTGTGCAATCCCGAACCGTTCTGGTCCCGGGGGCCTGTACTCTGGACCCTGTTCCGGCGGGCGTAAAGGGCTAAACAAGCCGGACCGACTACCCTATGCCAAATAGCAAAGGGTGTGAAAGAATCGATACCTGGTGCCCTATCTTGGGTAATCTGGCCTAGCCACCTCGCATTTCTTACATATCATAAGGACGCAAAAAAAGCAACTGTGCTGCCGTCTTAGGAATAGGGCCAGTGCGGTTTGTCCTTTGAGGACTATCAATTAAGCGGTATGGAGATTCCTAGAACGAGAGGAGTTGAAGGGTGATATTTGAAAGAGGAGATAGGGTACTGGTATATGGAGAGCAGAAGAGGAGATGAAGCATGCTAGCCCCTAGTGCATGATTGGCCATTGTGTTGGGTTGCAAGATAGATCCGGAGCGTCACTCCGATTCTCTCCTGTTGTCCTAGTCACCTCCTCCGAGATAGAAGCTGTTCGATCACCGGTGGTATAGTACTTTCATTATTATCAATATTCGGATTGATTATGCTCCGGAGCCTCATGGATCAAGTCATTAGTCTAATTATTTGAGAAAAGATCACCTCCTTCAGCCACAGCTTAGTCTGCAAGCGCAACTTCCAAGCCGCGCGACGAGCCCTGACATGGTGAGGGTAACCAATTTAACCAATTATTTTGGAGTCACTACGGCTGTGGCCAACGAAACCCCTACGGCGCCGAGTATTAGGCTAACGCCACTTTGTGGCCTCACCAGTTTTTGAGGATTTTTTGCGGGTAAGCCACTTTGGTGTGTGCGAAAACATGCGTGCCCCTAGCACATTGAGGCTACATACAGGTACAGTATTACGAGCACAAGGCTCTTCGATTGAAGAAAACCAGATCGGAGAGGGAAGGCTTCTATTCGGCCAAGGAATTACAGCAGTTGTCAGCATACTCACGCAGTACAATCCGCGATTCCAATTGGCCTAAATAAGCGCCAATAGTCCCCGCTCCTAACCCACGGTAGAATACTATTCCCCTGTGAAATGACTCAGACTAGGCCACCGGGTGTCTGAATCCAGCCTTGATTTAGACCACGCAGTTCAACCTTAGTGCTTTCGCCTTCTGTGCGCCTTGCTCTCATGTCAGCGGAAGGGCGGGGCGCGGTGGATCCAGCACATCGGAAGGCAGAAGGCTCACTATAACTAGAGTATGATACCTGACTACCAAACTATCCAACTACCCACCAAACTACCTAATCACCTACCAAACTAACTAACGGCGCATATATCCTACAGAAACCGCCAAAATGCCTTCCCAAGTCCTAGAAACAACATTAAAAATGACCTGGTTCATCTCCTTCCTAAACAATCTCCGGTTAAAATTCGGCCTAGGTCGTATTTCTCCAACCCCGGTTACAAAAGGCCAGGAAGTGTGGCTCTTCGACAACACCGCATTTCCCACACCGCACCAACCTGGGAAATGGAGCGCCGAGTTCGTAGCCGCCTACTTCGACGAGGATTCCGGGTCCGACGCAGCCAAGGTGGTCGCCGAGATAGCGGACTTGTTGGGCTTCGCCGGCGATGAGGAGGCGGAAGCTAGGATCGCTGAACGGGTGGAGC
>QFET01014222.1:0-16537 GCA_003316355.1 Tuber calosporum
GGGGGGGGGAACCGCGGGGCGGGAGTATTGACGCTGGGGCCGGCGGCAAAACAGGGGATTAGTGTTAATGAGCGTGTCTTGCCGGGGGAAGGGTATGTCGACGATCAAATCGTTGAGAGTTCTGCCGTGTTGGCCGAGGGGAAAGCCACCATGCGAACGGCGTTCGCGGAGGAGGTTGGGTGGGGTGTTATCTCTGGTTAGTACTCCCCTTGCTACACTCCACGTGAATAGGGTGATTGATATAGGGGTGTGAACCAAAAAACAAACAGATATAGACGACACCATCAAAATCTCCGAAGTCCGCAATCGCATATCCCTCCTAAAACACACCTTCGTCGATATACCCACTCCCGTGCCCGATATGCCAGAACTGTACAAAACCCTCCAATCGCGCCTCAACAAACCTGTCTGGTTCTACCTCTCTGCAAGCCCGTACAACCTGTACCCGCTCCTGCGGAGTTTCACATCCACCCACTTTCCCCGCGGGCAATTAATGCTCCGAGAAATGTCCTGGATGGAGCTACAGTCGTTTATTGTCTCCTTGACCGTTGGCACCCAAAGGTATAAAGAGGAGCGGATGAAGAGGGTTTTCACCTGGCTGCCGAAAAGGAAATGGGTGCTTATTGGGGATAGCACGCAGACAGACCCAGAGGCTTACGCCACGCTATATAAGGAGTTTCCGGAGAGGGTGGGGAGGATTTGGATCAGACTTGTGAAGGGGGTTGACGAAGCGAAGGAGAAGGAGCTGAATTCGAAGAAGAGGTTTGAGAGAGCATTCAAGGGGGTACCGGCCCATGTGTGGAGGACATTTGAGCAACCTGGGGAGTTGGAGGAGAGTATTCGGGAGTTGGAGTGAATGCCTGAAATGCCGCTGGGCCCTGTAGAGCGCTGGAGCAATAAGGCGGCTAGGCTCGTATGATTCCTCCTTTGCATATTTGCTTTTGGTATATGGCTCCTGTGCACTTAGAGTAGCGTAATCAGTAATTTTTCACATGTTATCTGAACCCGGTATGCGCCTTCTGTCTATTCGTACGAGTGATGGCGGCGAAAGCAAGATTTGCAGCACCTTATTGCATTGCACTGTACAAGGTTGCCGAGCACGGCCCGATTTACCTTAGACGCGCCCTTGCGGAGGAGAAATAAGAATTGTGGAAAGGGAGAAAAACTATCCCGGGGTTTGTGGTGTGCCTCAGCCCCACGCTTTTACTTTATATGGGAAGTTGTTTCCCGGCATCACGCATCCTGGGGTTTATATTCACTACACACCCCAGATTCAAACTGAGATGTGACAACACGTTCGAATCTCCACAGCATGGGAGAAATTTCTAGTGTGCATCCATCGCAACCTCAGAGGGTACTCGTACCGTATATTACAGCTCCCACTAACCTAACCCACGGTATAGCTATTCATCCCCAGGGCCCCCGGTGTACGGGATTTTCAGAGGATAACACACTCCTAGGGGCTCACGGATGCCGGGCGCTGTGAGTTCTGTACTGTGCATTATGCAGGCAATGGAGGGTACAAGTATTCAGGACACTATTCCTGAGCTCTCATCTGCACCTTCCTACTTGGTCTCTCTGCCATGCTGGAAATAGAGACCGGAACCTCTCAGATACTCATTTAGAAGGATAGGCTAGATAACCGTTGCTTCTGGTTAAAGGTTTTGGTTCTCTCCATAGCCTGAGTTTTTGACCCTACTAGACCGATTTAAGGGGGTTGGGCCTTACCTACGGTAGGCTGTGACATTTCGGAGGCTTCTTGTAAACCGCTATGGACAAGTGGTTTCTCATGTGGACTCAGAAATAAAGTGATTAAAATCGTCAGCAAGCCGCGGTTTCACTGACACGGTGAATAAGGGGAAAGATGCAGAGTATAGTTAGAGCACATGTTAACAGCAGCAACAGTGCTCCACCACTAAACTTCTCTCGCCAAGAAGGAAGCAATATCATTGTACTAGTACTGTGCATCCTGTGAATTTTGCTATCACCACCTAATGGTTGTATGGAATCAAGTATTCAGTTAATGTGAGAGGCAGTGAGACTAGTTCTCCACATGTATACTCTTTCTTGGAAACTGCTATTCTAAATTTCTAATAGAACGGCAACTCCCTCAATTGTGGAAATAGACTAACTGGATCTTAAACAACAAGTACGGTACTGTGCAGCCGCGTCAGCAAAGTTTCCATATCCCCCACGTACCACTAGCTCATTCTCTCTATCATCCACCGAGAAACAAATCGTGATAAATATCTATCCTGTCCCGAGAGCCATCTCCGAAAATAGTTTTTCTAAGAGAACCCCCTTCTATTGTTGTCGGCAGGCATCTTTCTTGGGCCAGATTGATTCCTGTTGTGATTGGTAATGACTTTAAAACGCCTGGCGATTGCAAGGCTTTCTGACAAGCCGGCCGTATTTTTTGGGCGAGCATGAGTCTCCGCTGCCCAATACCGTACGCGCACACACCAAAGCAGCGGATACAAGTAACCTCCTCTTGGTGGTAGGCACAGATCACTGCAAGGTGCTCCCGGCAACCCCTAATGTCTGGCTCCCAGTCAAGTTACTATAGCAGCCCCCTAGAGTTATCCGAGATTCGGCGAAGCGGGGAATCATACGAGAATGGGGCGTCTGGCCAGAGGTCAGGGGAATCGGATATGGATTCTTCAGATTGGAAGCCAGTGATCTGGAATACTCAGGTACTGGCGTAGGAAAACAATAGAGGGTGGAAGGGTCACGAGGAGGAGGATGGGGAGGGGGGTTGTTTTTATCCCTGGTTTACCCTCTCACCACTCTACCCCCCTCCGTAAGAGCCGCAGCGCATCAACGATGTTTGCAAAAAAAAACTCTGTTGGCGCAGCAACAGGCTTGACCGGGGTGCATAACTACCACCAGGTCGGTAGGTTTTCCGAGTACCGGCAGCCCACCCCGAGGCTTCCTATGGCCTAATTCTCGAGCCCGTACACAAGGAATACGCGAAATACTTCTTCACAAAGGCAAACACCAACTACGCCCCTTGGAAATCCGCGGGTTTGCATGGGTAAGACATCAGCGTGACCTCTAAGCCTCCTCCGTCACAAGTGATACAACTTGAATCGACTCAACACATTTCACAAGCCCCCTTCTGCCTTTTTTTCCCCCAAGTTCATATCTGACCAAACACACGACTGGACATAAAGACTGATAGCCAAGTGCACGTTATTGTAGCATATTAATCAGTGCATAGAGTCAATGGCGCAATTCAACCCATCAGGAAGTACCAGGAATGCGAGAGGGTGATCAATGGTTTCCCTCATCGGTCCTTAGCTGTGGTAGTAGTGGCGGCTTTAACCGCTCTTTGGAGATCGTTCCAGATGGCTTCAATAAAATATAAGATAGCTCCGATATATCGGTAGTGAGGTGGGATTATGTCTGAGCCGAGACAGGTAGTTTTTTTGAACGGATATAAAATCTTGAGGGCAGTGCTAGACTTGGGAGTTTTGACACCTATCTCTCATGGCCGCTATTGCTGCTATTAGGATAGCTATATCGGGGTGGAACTATAGGATAGGACATGAGGTTGAAGGTTTTTCCTTTAAAATAAACCTCCAATTCAGGGGTCTTCAATTGCGATTCCACTAGCGTTCATTCTGCCAGATTTTTTCCGATATATTGTCATCAATTTGCTATTTCACTTGGAGATGTTCTAAGTTCCTTCCGTTTTCTGCACTTTTCCAGGCCACCCTTTCGAGTTTACCTTAGGTTTTCTGATAGCCAACCAACCTTATGAGCTGCGACGACGGCAGCGACTGGTGGTTGATCACTTTGTACAAAATCGACCCATCAGCATGTCGGAGACGAAGGGGTGGTGCCCATTTCCGGGTCTTGGAAATGCTTGCTATCCCCCTACGATACTAAGAGTGCCGTGTTTGCTTGAATTGTTCCCAGCTGTGAGATGCTCACCCGCAGCACGGCTGGACATCACGAGCGAGCCCACACTAGGGTATCTAGGTTGGTGGGGGTTTAGGCTTTCACTTTTTGTTATTTTTGTCATGGTTTTGTGTTGTAAGGATAAAGTAGGGCACAGATGAAGTAGTGAGCGCAGCCGTTTGCAGCGAAAGTAGTAAAGCTCATGAAGAAAATTCAAGGTATAAATGCCCAAAATAAAAATGCACCCATATGCAAGCTAATGCAATGAAGGGAAAAAGGAAGAGAGAAGAAAAAATGCTATGAATGCCACCATAACAACAATTATAATGCAACGAAAGTAAAGGAAAACGTTAACCCTAAGGATGAAAAACCTCCTCTATATTGGCCAGATCTGGCTTATACTCCCACCGATCATTCCCGATGGGAATCGCATACCCACACTTCTTTTGAAAATATGCGTGCGTAACCATCCATCCCAACCTATCGATCTTAGCATGGAGCTGATTATCCGTAAACAAATACGGCGGCCCCATCCTCCTTATCAAGGCCTGGGAATGGGCGATCTCCCTCACAAGTGTGGTTCCAAGCACCTGCCAATTGCTAATGCTCGGCACTCCATCACCTTTCTCTGGACACGCGGGGAGCGAACTAAGCGGCCGCCGGAACTCGGCGTGCGCAGGATCAAACATCTTGAAGCAAGCGTAGAGCATGTTATTCTCGGGGTTCGTGACGGCGATGCGGGATGTTGAGTGGTCGGGTTCTCTCAAGCGGTCGCAGGCCGGAGTCGGAGCCTCGCAGTCGACAAAGATGGTGCCGAATTCGGATTGTGGAAGGGCGTATTCGCTGACGCTTGCACAGAGTTTTAGGAAGAGGTGGTAGTCGGCTATTGGTAGCCAGTTTTGGAACCAGTTGTTGTAGGCTGTTGGCCTGACTTGCATTGCATCACGAACGAGGGTTAGAACGTCGGCGAAGCCGGCACGGAGGATGTTTGTGGCGTCTTGGAGGCCACCGCCGAGTTGTGTTGTCCGACAGTTCTTTCCATAGTCTGTGGGCAACTTGAGCTCCCGGGACATGAGCGTTTCGCTGGATGGTCCAGCGGGGGCAGCCACAGTTGTGGCGATGATTTGAAGGAGGGCTGCGAGGAGGATGGTGGTGATGGTGAACTTCATGACGTGGCGTAGTATGCAAATATGTGAAGAATGAAAATGAAAACAGACAGATGAAATGCTAGAACTCCTCAATATGCTACGATTGGAAACTGGAAATAGTAAAGCGCAAAGCGAGAGACTTGTTGTGATGATAGTTATATAAAAAAAGGCATTTAAAGTGGGTTTCGAGCTCAAATATATTCACCTCCGCCTTGGATAGAGTGCAAAAGGATCTCGATAAACACCACCACCAGGACTATCTACAGTTTATAACCCCACTGCACCCTCACTCAGTAGCAAAAATAAACCCCACACGCGAATTCCCAGACGTTATCCCTCACGGACCAGCTCAAAAAATCTACTAATAGGATCTACGGGCCCGAGAACCAGGTTTCCATTCATGCAGGCGCCTAATCCGGACGAAATCTACTAATTTTAGCCAAACTATCCCGGAAGTGGAAGTGCAGTCGAGTGATTCCCGCTGACGGACGTGGATGAAACGAGAGTGGCGGTGTTTAAGGTTGTTACAATTGTGTAACGGGGGGGGGGTAAACACCTAGAAGATACAGGTACGATACCGTACAATTGTACTGGACCGTTGTTTATTTATGTCTGTTTTCTTTTTTGGGGGGGAGAGGGACTGAGGCTCCCGAGGTGGGAGGACTATTTCCCGAAACGATACTGTAGCTTTATCAGGTTCTGCAGGTTCTAGGGGATTGTTCTTTGTCACCTGGCTACCGGTAATAATACTGTCCAGTAACATCCCCTTGCTTCGAGATCTGTGCCTGTAATGACTAGTAAACTAGGTGTACAATACAAGTATCACACATCGGGGCAAGGGTAGTTCTGATGAATGCAACTCACAGAATTTCTATGTTTTTGCCAACGAAGACTCTGCCGTATTTTACGAGTATTTCCTATTTCGCCCACCAATCGCCAGGCTATCCGGTAATAATCTAGCACAACCATAATCGCCGCGCCGCTAGACGGTTCATTCGTCAATACGATATCACCCATCCATTGACCGGTTCTTCTCCCACAAGGAAAACGAAGTCCTTCCTTCCTCTATCCTTCCTTCCTCGGGATCACCCGGTAGTATACCTTGCCCACCCACCAAAAGTCTATAATTACCCACCACCCACCACTGCAGAATAGTACCAGTGTACTCGAGTAAAGTAGTTCCGGCATGCCAGTTTGTGGGGAAGCCCAGTCCCACCCGGTTATTTATTGATTAACTTCCAAATTATTTATTTAAGCATTGCTTGTGCGGGCCGCGGCTTGCGTTGTGGCACGTGCGGACGGATGAATGGTCCAAGCTGGAACCCGGTCAATCATAGTTGGGCCACCTGCAGAGCGCACCCTGCACTATTTCCAGTGGTATCGCGGAATCTATAAGTTTATTTGGCTTGAGGCAGTACATGTATTTTGAGCACAGTAATGTAACATCGACATGATGCGCGGCATTTCAGGGACTTATTTATTGTATTTGAAGCGTGGTATGGTAGATTATAATACCATGTGTTCTAGACCAAGCACCTTAAGCATTGTATATATCTGGTGGTATATGCCTAGCTGGGAGTTCTCTACCCTTGTGAAACAAGCGCTGTATGTCCTGCCTATATTTTAATACTAGGGCACATCTCTGGAAAGAGAGAAATTATAGTGCAAGTGCGAAACTCTGGATCGTGGCGCAAGATCCCCGCGGTTAGAAATCCCAGGAATGAGCACGTGTTAGCGTGCTTGAGTGAGCCGTGCTTCTCTACAGTAGGAAGTACTGGTTTGTCCGTGGGGTGATGTAACTTGTCTCAGTGAGGGTTGATCTTGGGCAGGCTGATAGCTGTGGTGGCCTGGTCTTCCAAGGCAATAGCGAGTTAAGCAAATACCGCAGATAGTAGTAGATAGGCTGATACAAATATATCGACTGGACTGGAACGCGTGAGTAAGAACAGACAAGTTGGAGGTGCCCAGGATGGGATGCGCCAGTAGTAGGCTCACCTGGGGGGGGGGGGCTAAAGCCCCATAACCCAGACATTATAAGAGCGCGATAGGCATCCGAGTGGGAAAAACGACCCCCTTGACGCGATCCCCGGAAAGCGAAGCTAGGGACCCCCAACAAATAATGTAAACATGGACCTTTTTGATCACGACAGTTGCCCACTGTCCCCATTTAGGCAGGGCGTCCGTGGTGAGGATACCCACAACCTACGGTAGAATCACTAAGTACTGCTGCAGTATCTGATTGGACGTAAGTGGGTTCAACTCCCAGATAATAGAAGTTATAGGGACATGTGTGCTTGGGGAGATTAAGTGTCAGGAAGCCGCAAGAAATACGCACCGACAACAGCAGGCTCCATGCGAACAGGAAAATCTACAGGATCTGCCCAATGGGTTTGCTCAGGTCTCTCCAACCCGGAAAACCACTTTTTCTTGTTTTTACAGTCTTTTAGGGACATTGCTGCGGTGTTAGAGCCGCTGATATCGGTCGCCGGTTGCGGACACTTAATCTCACACCAAGTAGTCTCTAAGGCGACCTGACTAAGGAGAGCTTGACTCTTTCTACCTGGGTTTTCCTCGATAACCATCGGCACACGCGAAATCAGATAGCTAATAGTCTATTGGATACAGCCAGAAGTCAACGCATGGGCGAAATTTTGGTTTTTAGACAAAAAAGTTGCTTATTGATCTCTACCTATCTTAAACACTGTTCTAGTGGCGCTGGTCTAATTCTCCTATGTTCTGCTGGTCCAGGTGATAACCTAAAATAGCACACAAAAGAGGATGTTCTAATATATAGACGCTACCCCGGCGGATAGTCCTACCGACGCCCAGCACCCCCTTCAATTCGCAGAGTTTCCGGGTGTAAGGGTTCCAAGAACAAGTGTTTTACCCCCAAATGCTAAGGCCTTGGCACCTCTATCCCCCGATAGCAGTATAATACTTTACGAATTGGCCGGCGTACAGCATGAATACTGAAGCTAAAGATCACTTATGCTTTCTCTACTACTCTACCAAGCATACCTTCATTGGATTGAGGACAATTGAAAATGGGAGTTGTTAACCCATAAGTGCTTGTCCAACTAGTACGACAGCGACGGCGGCGGGTCCCTACATCTCGGTTAAAATAAGTATACACAGAAGCGGGGGAGGAGGGAGGGGTCATGAAGGGGAAAGATGGGAGAGCAGATGGTTGCTATGGATGACATCAGACTATGGGAGGATGAGAGGATAGAGATATATGAAGGGAAGAGGAAACTGCGAGCGTGGAGGGGAGAAGACGAGAGCTCATATATTTTTATACTGCAGACTGTGGAAAATGGAAAGGGAGGATTCAATATTCAATTCAACTAGGAGGTATGGAAAGGATGGTGGGGAGGAGTGTTTGAGAGAGAAGGATGGATGGAAATGGATAGAAGAGGAAGGCACGAAGAGAGTAAAGGAATTTGGAAGAAAGAGGAAGTCGATGGGAAGAAATTGGAAAATGGGAGAGGCGAAGAGAAAGGAAGGAAGGAGAGGAACAAAGCTAAGGCCAAGGGTAGAGGGAGGAGGAGGATAGTTAGCAAAGAGCAGGGAAGAAAGGAAGGAGGAATCGAGGATGGAAGCAAGGGAAAGGATGAGGAGATTAAGGAAGGAGAAAGGGAGGTGTCTCACGGGCGATGCCACCCATCGCAAGTGACATAATCCTTGAGACACAAGAATAAGGAAACAAGAGAAGAGGGAATGAAGAAATGAGAATGCCAGTATGGGAGGGACAATGTGCTTAGATAGCCTGCAGAGCCCGAAATGGAAAAAATGAAAATTAATCAAAGTATACACAGAACGTTTGATTGCGTGTGTGAATATGGCCAAGGGAGATAGCAGTATGGTTGGCCTGGCCTCCCAAAACTTGCTGAAAAAGTGTGGGATTGTCGACTGCATACTGTAGCACAAGGTTCCAGCACTCTAGTTTTCGCGATATGTTCACATCCAGCACAGCAGTAAGCTCCTCTCCCCCATCGCTTTTATGTTCCCGGAAGGCTCCCCGAACGGGCTAAAACCTCTGATTGCCCACCGTCTAACTTCTCGAGATCTTTCGACTGGAGGCTATATCTATGCCGTGCTCATCTAGAAGGGTAAGGAATCAAAGAGTAAGAGGACGCAAGATACTGGTACCCTTCTTGCTGTGGATTATTTCGCTATCATAATATAAGGGAAATGCTGTACTGCGCATGCCTTATCGGGTGCTCGAGTAAACGGATTGTAGGTAGCGGCCAGTGTTTTTTGAAGGTGGCATTTCCTTCGGCAGGAGGAGTTTGGAGTCCCCGCTGGTGGAACGAGCACGCAATATGGTGCATGCAATTAAAGTCGCGTCTCGTGATGGGGAATGCCAAGAGTTCAGGACTTTTCATTCGTAGTAGCGAGGTTTTGGAAGGGATTCCTTATCCGGCAGCAGGGACTTTGTCTGGGAGCAGGGGTGTAAATTCTCAGGGGGTTCATTCGTGATAGCGAGGTTCTCAGCATAAGGGGTTCCATAATAGCGGGGTGACTGTAAGCGATCTCCGCCTTGCTCTGTATGATGCCATCAGCCACTTAGATGGGATACGGGCCTACTGCCATCGCCTGCCATATCGCTTCATCTTGCCACTATGAATACTGTACCTGTGGATTGCCAAGAACGGACTCTTAGTCCTGCCAACCCTGGCTATGCCTTATCGAATAGCCGTACCGGTGTCGGGGGTTCTCTCCTCCCCTTCTTTTTGGATGGTGGATCGACCAAGCTGGTATCCCTCCCTGTATGATTATCGTGACCTTTCGATAATGTGGAAGACAAGTGAAAGGAGAATTGACGTGACGATGTATCAGCTAATTGATTGGACAGGGATAGGACAGAGGTAGAAAGACTAGAAGGAATTGAGATGGAAGTGAACTGTTGTGTTATTTCCGTTATTGGCCGTGTGGTTATACTTGTCTCATCCTTGTCTAGCTAAGAAAGAAAGAAAATGCACACAGGCAGAAAACTCTGCCTGCCAAGCTATCTAAAGACATCCATGCATGATGAGCTTCAAACCCTGTCCTCACTGCTAAAACTACCCTAGTACCATACCCTGCTCACAAGGGTCTCTCCCCTTCTTCAGCCTTCGCCCCCGAAGGCTATACAACTTGGCCATCTTACCAGACATCCATTCAAGCTCTCTCCTCCCCTCCATAAGTCTCTGGCTACAAGCGCCAAGTGACCAAACATGATTTCCCTCTATTATCCCACTCCTTGGACGGCCTCAATCCATTCTAAGTGCCTTTCTCCTCCGACCCCAGTCCTGTCAAAATCACAAACACCACGAATCATCTCCACAGTACTTCTCTGCTCATACTCCATAATATCCACCAGGTTCACACCCTTCTCCTTCACAGTAGGCCTTGTCAGGTAGACCTTTAGATCGTTCAAATGTACTTGCTTGTTCAAAGCACCCTTCTTTATCTGTACAACTTCTCCAGTGTTGATATCGCAAAGTCTTCTAGTCCTTTCATGCTTCGCTAGATCTGAAAGTACATAGGGGCCTTCCCATCTAGCTTCAAACATGTTGCCTCTCCGCTGATCCAGGAGAAACCTCCTTAGCAAAACAAGATCTCCAGACTTCGGTGGTAGGTATTGCATAGGTTTTTGGTTGGCTTCTCGTCCCTCTGCTTCCACAGTAATCTTTGTGGCTCCCTCTGTACGAGGATGGTCGAGTCGGACAAAGCATTCTAGCTGCCCCTGTGCCAACTCTTCCTCCTTATCCCATATGTCGTTTCCCAAACTATGACTTGTCAAAAGTGCCGCCACTGCTTTCTCTGTATCAAGCCTTGCCTCCCAACCAGTTCTATTCGGATTATAACCCAACAATAACTCGGCTAGACTGAAACTATGAATGCTGAGGATCCGCGTATTGATCGCATGAACCACTTGGTCGACAAGTAAGTCCCAATTCTCTTGTGGTAGTTTTCGTCCCATGATCGTCACATTCAGTCCATTGACCAGAAGCTTAAAATATCGCTCTGCATGACCATCTGATTGGGGGTGTGACTTCGGAGCAGGTAGGTGTACAACAGAAAGCTTTGCCAACACCTTAGCGAATTCCCTAGAGACAAAGTGGGCACCATTATCAGTATAAACGGCTCGCGGCCAACCAAACTGCTTGACTACTTCGAGCAAAAGTGAGACTATTGATTTTCCCTGACGGTTGGGAACGGCCTTGGCAAACAGAAAACGAGTGAAGTAATCGACCCCAATGAAGATGTATATATTTCCACTAAAGGTATCTGGAAATCTTCCCACAAAGTCAAATCCCATCATATCGAGAGGTTGTAGGTGTACGATAGCCAATCGACTCACTGATGGTTTCAACGGCCCCACTATCTGACAGCTTGGACAAGTAACACAGTATAGATTAACGTGCTTCGTGCGGGTATGCCAGTAATTCCTGCCCACAATCCTTCGTAATAGGACACCAGCAGCGAAATGGCCATGACAGTTGTGTGACTGATAAAGGATGGCTTCTACCTCTGCCATTCGGACACAAAAAGCTTCCTTCGCGTTTCTTTCTACAAACACAAAGCGGTTAGCCAGTTTTGTAGTATAATAGCCAGTCACAGGGACTTCGTTCATGGCAACTTCTTGGTTGTGTATTTGGTGATTCAATTACCGATACAGTATCGATATCTGACGGACAAGGCGTGTCCGATGAGCTGATAGTGGTTGTCCATCTTGGTCCTTGTAGTCTTCCAAATCGCCATACAGTGTGTAATCTACTACTTCTCTGTACCACTCATCCTCAAGCCACTCTCTCCACTGCTCTCCTTGCTCCTCCTTCTCAATCACACAAACCTCTTTCCCTGTTTCTTCTTCTCTCTTTTCCTCATCCTTATCCAAACTTCTCATCCTCATCATCCTATCTGCTAACACATTTTCTCTCCCTGGTATATGAATATACTCAACATCATACTCGGCCAACCTTACTTGCCAACGCACAATCCTGCCATCAGCATCATCCATCCGCAACAGTCCAACCAATGCCTGGTGATCTGTATAGACCTTTGTTACAAATAGCGAACCCAGTATCAACTATTGCACTTCCTCAAGACATCAAAGTACTGCCAACACCTCTCATTCAGTTGTCGAATATCGCGTTTCCGCGGGTAGAAAACGCTTTGATATAAACATCACAATTCTCATATCCGGTCGTATCGCTGTTGTCAAAGTTGTCCCATCAGGAAGATTTGGTAACTGGAAAAGTACACTACCAAGTCCATTTACTGAGGCGTCCGTCATCAAATGGTACTGTTTGCAATCATCTCCTCCATAGACAACATTTCAGATAATTGCCTCCTTTATCGCCTTGAATGAAGGCTCCTGCTCAGGCCCCTATTTGATCCTGCAAGCGACCTTTATTGACCTTCCTCTTTTGCTGCCTGGTGCTGTCCCATTCTTATCATGTTCTTTGGTTGGACGGTAGATGATAGCGTTTTTCAGGATCCGTGCATGCTATGCCCGTCCAGGGATAAACTGACAGACATAAATTGTCATATAAAGAAAGGTTTCAATTTCGCTAACATCAGTAGGTTGTGGATACTCCTTAATAGCCTGGACCATGTCCAATGATGGTCGTAAACTACTTGCATCACTTGCATACCCTAACGGGTTTACCTTCTTCAGAAAGAAACTACATTTTCTGCCCTTGAGCGTAATTCTAGCCCATGCTCGTAGGGGAAAATAATGTTTGGCAGGATATCAAACTGTGCATTAAAACCAGGAAAGGCACTGAAATCATCATCAACGAAACACTCAAAGGCCCTTTCTGTACAATTGTTCAAACAGGGCTCTCCATCTGATGCCAGTATCGCACCACTAACAAGGTTCTTCAATTGGGCAATTGTTTGTAGTGCACCTGCCAGACCTTGACCCATTCTCAAGTATTGCCACTGTCCATCATGGGTGGAGAAGGCTGTCAGATAAGCATGAGAGGGATCCATAGGCACCGCCCAAAAGCCATTCACTGCGTCCGCTTGGAAGTAGCTAGAGAACCTTGCCTGCATCAAATTATTGAGAACTGGCTTGATCCTTTTTGTTGGGTAGCCGGATAATAACGTCACACAGTTGATAGGACAAAAGACATGTACCATTCTCAATCCGCCGTCTTTCTTCTGTACGAATTTCGTTCTGTCCGCACATGGAGATTCTGAACCGGCGATAATCCCCGCTTCCTCCAACTGTGGTATATTCATCTCTAACCAGTCTCGTTCTTCCCTAGTGTATAGCTTGTCTGTTGCTCTTCTAGGTTGTGCTCCACGATAGATAGGAATTTGATCCACTAGTAGATCTGTAACTGGCATATCCTTCAACTTGTCGGCGAATAGATCCTTCCATGTATAGAGTAGGGACTCAATATCTTCTCTCTGCTTTTCCGTCAACTGCTCTCCCAATTTGATTCTTGATGCCGTGAACCAAGTAGGAATCTCGACTGCTAAACTTATTATCATCCAACTGTAACTGGTGGGCCGACGTTTTGTTGGGAACTCCATCATGTGCCCAAACTCGCCCATCTCCTCACCCAGATCATATTCCTCTGGTACCTCTTCTGCCTCCAAAATATCCACAACACGCACCTCACTGCCCAACTCCACCTCATCTCCTTCTCTTTCCCTTCTGTTTCTAACTCTATGGCTCACATCCCGTGCGTTTACCATTTGCGAATTCCAACCACTATCCTTCCAGCGGCCAACTTCTCCACATAGATAAACCTCCTCTTCACCAAATGTCTCAACTTCATCTTCAAACGTGCTCTCAACATCAGACTCAACAATACATGACCCATCTACCTCAATCTCAGGCACATCCTCAGTAATGTCTAAACCATCCTGTATCTCAGTACAAACATCAACCTTTCTCACATTAACCGTCATATCTTTATCACCCGAACCTATTATACCTAACATACTCAACTGATCTGTTATCCCTTCATCATCAGCCAATCGGCTCAATTCATTAACTGGTGACATTAGTTTTCCGACTCATCGGAAACACCACAATCTTCGGCCTCACACTTATCCTCATCTTTCATCTTCTCCTTTGCCTGACGCTGGATCAAATCAATTAACTCCTCAAAAAACTGGTTGCCATTAGATGCCTGCCACTCAAGCTCTTCTTCAACCTCGGCCGATAGCTCACGCTTCGTGGTTTGTTTATCTCTTAGGACAATTGGGACTCGTGGCTGTTGCTTAGATGATTTGGATTTCTCCACCTTACTCTGATGACTTGTATCGCTTGGAATCCGAACTCTAAATCCGTTGGTGCCAGTTATATAGTATTGACCAGTAGCATAGTCGCCCTTTGCCTTAACTGCTTGTAGCCAGCGTCTACTGAGTAGAAGGGGGTGTGTCGGTTTATATTCTTCCAGTAATGCGTAGATTCTCAGTTTACACGGAACGCCTGCCACAACGATACACACATCAGCGCAAAAAGCTATCTTTGCCATAGCATTGGTAGCAGTCCGAATAACCATTCCTCTAGCCTTTTATAACTTTGCACCCATTGAACGGAGAAGGTGGATTGGCATGAGATTAACCAATGAACCAGCATCAACCAAGATCCGTCTGACATCATATCTTCCAGCCCCGCTGTGAATAACCCCTTTAGTGTAAAAGTTGACAATGTTGCCCATGCTTCGCTCATTCACGACGACAGCGACCTCTGCTCAAGAAGTTGCTCTTTGAGTGGCCACTCTCAGAGTACCGCTTGCGCTCTAGTCTATCACAACCTTCTTCCCTTTGTCTTTAGCTTTTCCTTGTGCAAGACCCTTCGCTCTCTCTTGAACAACAAGATGACAGATGTCCTGCTTAACGGATGGTGCAAGATCGAACAAGGATCCCCAATTAAGCCCTTCTACCGGAGCTTCACGGAAAGCACTAACAAAGTCAAACCTTTCTCTGTCAGACATCAACCGAATGGGCTTCCACGGAGCTCTAGCAACAGCTGCTCTGACCTGTCATCACCCATATGTCACCTCTTTAACTTAAGGTAATATTTGCCATCTCGTCGCTGGTGCTGAGTCGAAGGTCCCCGTTCCCCATCAAAATCGGATGGTAGTTGGCTAAAACGAGTGGCTGTCTCACCTGCCATCACCGGAGCTCCATCTCTTTCATCTCCATCATCCTCATCATCAAAATTATCATCAATCTTGCAAATATATTCCTTCAAGTTATCCAGATCCAAGTCAGTGATTGTAACCTCCCGAACTTTGACTCCGTCAAGTGCTAAAGATCTGGCTGCGATTTCAACAAGACTCATAGGCCTTCCATTGGCCCTTGGGGAGGGCTGCTCCTTGGGCCGGCTGGGCTCTAAAGGATGGTCAAGTAGTGCGATAGCAGTTCTCGATCCTGGCTCATATTTCAGTAACCTCGGGCATTGCGGACGTAGATGGCCTTCTTCCTCACAATGGAAACAGATGGGTAATCTTGCAAGGTAATGTAGCCTGCTATCAGGACCAAAGATGGGCTGAGTTGAAGAGCTTGCATCATAGTTGCGTCTGATAGGACCAGCACCCGAGAAGGGAACCTTATTTTGCATTAAATGTTGACCATACACTGGATATCTCGCGGGTACAGAAAAAGTAACAGCTAGTTGAAAGATCTCCTTCTCGGTACTCGTATTGGCTGATACCATAAAATGGAGTAAAGTTGGTTCTTCTTTGACGGTTGAAATCTCCAGGTAGCAACGCTTGACTCCTTCTGTTGGGGTATTATGAAGGTCCACTACCAGGATGGCCTGAATTGACTGGTCTGTAACGATAGTGGTCTGGCTGTCCATATCTTCCATATCCGTTGCCGATAGTGTAGGTGTCTAGTGGGATGATATTGCTTTCACGGTTTTGACATGCAACATCTGTACTCTGTGCGATAGATGCATTCTGGATCTTCATCAAATCATGCATCATTTCTCTCAACTCCTTAACTTCTCCTCTTACTCCCTTCGCTTCTACATTCTCCTTAACCCTCTTCTTCTCCTTACTCATCATCTTTTTCTACTCCTTCCTGCTTATCCTCTTCTCCTTCTTCTACTTCTTAGCCTTTTGCCTGATCCCATTCCACCTTTGATGGTTATCTGAAATCTGACTCGCTATCTGTAACCTACTCCCAAGTATCTCGAGAATCCCAAAGGGACTCTGAAGATACAATTAGGATAGGGGGAGAAGCGTCGATGGATAGGTCTTCAATAGACAAGGTAAAAGGTATGGAACTAATAGAGTGACCGTTCAACTTGTAGTATTAAAGATGATAGTCCTGTGAGGCTTGAGAGTCCGAATCCTTAAGGGATTGTAGGCTCTTTAAATACCAAAGATTGTAGCTAGGAAAACTAAACAAAAGCGCAAACACCCTGTCCAACAAAGATGCTAACAGAGGCAGCATACCAAGGTAACCCTATTCCAAAAACAGAGGGTTAAAAGCGACAGGATGGAGCTAACAAAACAAGTAATGGA
>QFET01014227.1:0-35639 GCA_003316355.1 Tuber calosporum
GTTGTCAACCAATACGGCTTCGTTCCGGTTTCCCCAGTCTTGCCGCTGGCTTTCAGGATAACTAGTCTTTGACGATCGGTCCAATACCAATTCGTGCTGGACTGCCTCTCCTTATCGACATGTTCCGATAGGCTTGCTTGCCTATGATAGGCATTCATTTGGGGTTCAGTACTATTCTCTACGGAATAGCCCGAATACCACTCCCTCCTAGGCTTCCTGATGTTGTTTTGGTCACTTGACTTCAGTGGGAGGTAACTCCGCGAGTTCTTGACGAAATCGCTTGGTTCTTTTTCCCCGACGTAGCCAGAGATGCCCTCTTATACACCCTGCGGACAGGATCCGGTCGGACGGACGGCGACGACGTATACGGGGTTACGAGAAAGGTTCCAATATTTCTTCTTTCTATGATTGCGAGCAACTGCACAAGGCGCCAGTGCTGTCGTCCGGGGCCAGCGTTGGGGCCGGAGGGGGGTATTAGTCTGTGGAGTTTCAGGCCCAGAGCTCTCAAGCTGCTCTTCTGGGCCCTCATAGGAGTTATGTGCCTAACACTTATTGTACCATCATCCTCATTCGCCTCTGTAGCTGTGAGGCGAAAGTCATTCCAGTATTCCGTGACTGGGTCTTTGCCTTGGCTCAGGCGGTCAAGCTTTGTCCTAACTGCATTTTCCGTATCCACATCCCCAAACTGGCCTTTGAGGGCTGTAGTGAAATCCTCGTACGTAGTCCAGGTATCCGGCTTGCGTGCTTCTGCAAATGGGGTTATCCAGCTTGCTGCTGCATCCCTCAGCAAGCTCTTGACGTAGGTGATGCGTTCCGTATGTCGTGTTTCTTGTATCGCGTCAAAGTATAATTGGCATTGCACTAAGAAGGTTCGTAGTTTGGTCCTTATTCCATGGAAGGTAGGGGGTTTCTCGACCTTGATCTGGTTGTTGATTATTTCTGACTGGTTGTTTATCAGGGTCAGGATTTCTGGGAACTGTGCAGTTGTAAATCCTGCTAGTTGAATTCCTGCTCCACCACCGGCAGTTACTGGTCCCGGGGCTGACATCCTTTCTGGTCTTGGGGTTTCGGGTTCCAGAGATCCTGTTGGTAAGACAGGCTCCGGTGTCACCGGACTTGCAGTTGTTTGTGACTGGCTTCTGGAGAGATTTGTGCCTAGTGCTTCTTCGAGTGCTGGACCAAGTGTTAAGGTTCGATGTCGTTGTCCGTAAAGTTCGCCGTTTTTGTAGTTAGGTGTTACTTAGAAGATGCAACTAAATGTTACGATCCTAGGTGGTAAGCTGACTTGTAACAGGTAACTACTTCTCTTTGGGTTGGATGAATATGACCGGGGCGTTATTATAGTCCGGTATGGTATGTGGCGCTAATCTCAGCCACTAGGGTAGGAGTACTATTGCAACGAGTAGTACTAGGCGAGTTTCCACTATTGCTCTTAGGCCTATGCATACGGTGTATGGATAGCCGAACCCTATGGTGCCTATCGCACAACGCCAATAGAGCAGTGGAGAGGTAAAGAGGTAAAGTAATTGTATAGGAAAGAACTTAGATGGTTGCGTGAAGAGTCATAGATACAGGCCACCTAGAGTCCTTATATAGGCACTCTTCCCTCAACCCTAACCCTGGTGACTCATACCTATGAGTCACATAACCTCGATGACTCATATTGAGTCATAGTATGAAATCCATCAGCTGACCACTATGAGTCAACTGCACAACGTTCCAAATCCAATCATAACTTGTAAAACCAGTCATGTGCTACGAAGTGGTCACATGCGCGAAACCCATGACACGTAATGTGAGTCATGTACGAAACTCATTACATCATATGACTCACAAGTGTGAGTCGTGCGCACAATCAACCAATCACAATATAACAATAATTTGCACTATTGTGCACCATGTGAAACCCCATGACTCCTAATGAGTCATAGTGCGAAATAAATCAACCTTATGACACATAACTATGAGTCATGCGAAATCCTGCCTTGCTTAGTCACCAATTGTGACAATTGGTTTGGTACACTGCGCAGTTAACTCAAAGGAGTCAGCTGATGGATTTCATGGTATGACTCAATATGAGTTATGCCGAGTGTGTGACTCATAGATATGAGTCACCAGGGTTAGGGTTGAAGAAAGAGTGGTTATATAAGGACCTCTAGGCGGCCTGTAGTTAGGTCTCTTCACGCAACCATCTAAGTTCTTTCCTATACAATTACTTTACCTCTTTACCTCTCCACTCCTCTATTGGCATTGTATGATAGGAACCATACAGTTTGGCTATCAACACAACGTAGGTATTGGCCTAAGAGCAATAGTGGAAATTCGACTAGTACTACTCGTTGCGATAGTACTTCTAACGGTACCAAGATTGCAGTGGGTAGCCGCAACCGCTGCATGTTCGCTGGCTCACAAATTGGGGTACTCCTCCTGAGTGCCTGACAGCTCTACACAACTTTGTAGCTCAACACAACTTTGCCGCTCAACCTAGCTTTGCGGCTCAACACCACTTTGTGGCGTACATTGATAACTTCATAACATTGGTTGACACCGTAGCTTTAGAAAATCTTGTAACCATCAAAGACTCTGTGTTCCTATTCACGCATACAATAACCGAATTATCTATACTACAAGAAGCAATGCCTGCAACGCCAGCCTTTATTCTTCCCAGCTAGTGAATTTAGCCTTATGCAGAGGTTGAGGTACAAATTCAAGCTGCGGTTATCTGTATCCAGAATGACGAAAACCCATATCCAAATATCACTGAGATTGCGCAGACTTATGATGTTCCAATTCACTGCCTGCAAGGATGTTTACAAGGCAGGAATTCAGACAGGAACGACAAGGAGCCAACCACAAGCTCTCCCTTGACCTGGAGCTGGAGGTTTGTCAATACCTTGATCGCCTCGATAAAGTCGGCACCAGTGCCAGACTGCAAATGCTTACCAGCTGTGCAAATACGATTTTGCAAAACCCACATTCTGGCCTAGGTGCTGCTGAGGTTGTCAGTGTTCATTAGGCCACCCGCTTCCAGAGCCGCCATCCAGAGTATTTTATCCGAAAGCAAAAATCGATTGATGCGGACTGCAAAAATGCTCATCAGCCTGATAATATTCGCAATTTGTTTGCAAAATATTTAGATGTTTGTGAAAAATTATAGGATTCAGCCAAGGGACCAGTATAATTTCGATGAAACTGGCTTCCGTATCGGTATTGGCCGTGATCAATGGATCATAACCCGTGATCCTACACGCTAGGCCTACTTGGATACAGCCACGAATTGAGAACTAGTTACTGTTTGCGAAACGATCAATGGAGATGAGGCTGTATTGCCCCAAATGGTTATTGTTCCTAGTATTATCTATCAGGAGTATTGGTATACAAGTACCCATATTCCTGATGACTATCTCATTGGCCTGTCAGAAACAGGTTAAAAAAATGATGAATTGACCATGAGTTGGCTTGCGCATTTCCAACGGTTCTCAGGGAAACGACAGTCTGGAGTCTATCGACTATTACTCCTTGACGGATTCGGCTCTCATTGTACCAAGGAGTTTATCGACTATTGTGATATGCATAAGATTATCCCTTTCTGCCTTCCTCCCCACTCCAGCCACCTTCTACAGCCCTTGGATGTTGCAGTATTTCAACCTTACAATCATTATCATGCTGAGGCTGTTGAGACAGCAACTAGGATGGGGTGTGGTGACTTTGACAAAGCAGAATTGCTTGAGAGAAGTGATTCTATTCGCCAATAGATATTTAAGATGTCTACTGTACAATTAGCATTCAAGGCCACAGGTCTTATTCCTTATAACCCAGACCTCGTTATCTCTAAACTTCGTGAGTCAGTTCACCACCCTGATCTTCACGCCGAACCAGCATCTCGATTACAGGCAACAATTCCAACTACCATTGCCAGTCTGAAGACCCAAGGGGACGAATTATTACGTGAGGCACAAGTTATGTCGCCAGACTTCCACTCTCAACTCAAGCTTTTTCTACAAGGAGGATTGGCTCTTGCACAGTCTGGTGCATTAGCTATGGAACACATGGAAAATACCCGAGCTGTAGAGAATGCTAGAAATGTGATACCCAGTGCCCGAAACAGAAGGCAAGTGTAAAAGGGTGGAGTGTTGTATGCCTCAGAAGCATTTCAAATGGTTAAGCAAAGGGAGGATACTGAGTTGGAAAAAGCAGAAATCCAATTACGAAGGGCACAAAACGCTAAAAAAAAAGGCGGATACTGCGGCTCATAAGCCTTTTCTTAAGGAGATTAAAGCTGCCTTTAAGGTAAGATATAAAACACTAGCAGAGAAGAAGAAAAGGGTAAGGGAGCAGGCAAGAAAGAAAAATTTTAAATGAATTAATTAATTCTGAATTTTTATTTGCCAATGTATACTTCAATTCTTCTATTTAACTACTAAGTTATTCAAAGCCCCAAAGTTGTATTGAGCTGTAAAGTTGTATAGAGCCGCAAAGTTATGTTGAACGACAAAGTTGCTTTGAGCCAGAAAGTTGTGTGAAGCCACAAAGTTGTGTTGAGCCGCAAAGTTGTGTTAAGCCGCAAGATTTCTATGGTAAGTCACAAAGTTGTGTTGAGCCACAAAGTTATTTTGAGCTGTCAGGCACTCTGGAGGAGTGCCCCCAGTTGTGAGCCAGCGAACATGCGGGTGTTGCAGCCACTCGCCGCAACCTTGGCACGGTTACCTTGGTGGCTGGAATTACTGCCACACCCCATATGCACCATAAGGATGGCCCGGTTACATTCATTCAACCTACATAGAAGTAGTTACCTGTTGCAAGTCAGCTGACAGCATAGGATCTTAACACTATGCTAGGAAACATAGACACTATACTGATAACTGCTTTGAAAAGAGGAAGAATAGGAGCACTCAACAGTGAGGAAATTGAGGCCTTAGAATATCCAGCAGACACTAGAATATCAGAAGGATATACCAAATTCAGGATAGTAATCACTATGTAAAGAAGTCAGTTACAGTTACCAATAATCATTCAGGACCCAATGGAACTCAATCCAAAGTCCTAGAGGCATACATCGCTATCTAGAGCTATAAGGTGAAACTACTTTTCACTTCTGGCACCAAAGGTGACAACTTGATATCAGGAAAATTTATTACTACCTATCAAATTCCTATCAGGGACCTTATGAACTCTCTGATCCTGAACATGCCAGTCAGAGGATCAAGCTCATTTATCCACCATATGGCACAGCCTATTATACAGGTAGAAGAGGAAAATGACTATGTCTCTTAACCTCTCATATGTTCTTTGTACTAGTATGATATCTTTCTAGGAATGCACTTCCTTACCTTACTGCCCATCATACCATAATAAACTGTGGAAAAGCTATTATCATCTTCCCTGACAAAGAGATTACCTTGACCTGCCTGGAAGCAATACATGCTATAAGGTGAGTGATTGCTATACAGGATGCAGGGAATGTCCAATATATAGCACCCAATCGACAGGATATACAGGACGTAATGTCCAACTTACCCTCCATCCAGACATATAACATTTGCATCTGATACAGCCAATTTTATTTGCTGATGTTGTGGTTAATTGTTGAGATAGAGATTTTTAAGTTGTTTCTGAATAACAGCCGATGGGACAAAAAGCTTTATCCTTGTGTTTTAGGTTGCTGTCCTGATGGGATGGATTGGGGTGGTTTCACATGATTCAGGGGTGGAGGTAGCTGAGCTGGGTTGGACTGCACTGCGAATGCTAAGTTAGAGTAAGGTCATGTTTGATAGGGTGCGGCACCGCCTCGGTATAATACTGCAGTATTAAACGAACATCCTACTGAGCATCTGCACACTATCAGCTTTCACTTACTCGAGTACTGCCAGCTGATCAACCGGGAAGCGCCTGGTCTGCCTGGGAGTATTCTGGGGCGCTCGGCGCTCTCGTGTGTGCCCTTTGGAGAATGAATACAAGTTGTATCAGTGCAAACACTCTTTTCTTCTTTCGGTTCGTAATTATAATAACAACAATCATAATAATAATAATAATAATAAGCCTTGCGGTCAAACTGATATATATATATGTTTGACTGACTGGCTGACTTTTTTACCATCAACGACCTGGATTATATGAGAAGCTTGAAAAGGCCAGCGAATAGGATTGGCGAGTGAGGTCCTGTGAATAGTTTTTCCTCTTTTCGTTTCCTCTTGTCCCGCCAGCCGAGCTGCTGGCAGTTGTTATCGTGGTCGCTGTGGTCGGGTCAACCTTATCTGTCTTGCTGAGGCTCCAGAATGCCTTGCAGGCTGCAGATGGAGTGGTGTACGGTATGCGATGTGATAGAGCGCCTGCCAAAACAAAAACAAAAAAAAAACAGTGAGTGGGCAGAAAGAGAGCTATACGAGAACTTGTACTTGTAGTGCGAGCACGGTATATTGGTGGAATCGTAAACACGTGTCTGAGTTTGCGCCACACGTCTGTAGGATGGTAGGATTGGCTCGGTTGGAGTTCATATCAATTCACCTGGGTACTCTGCTCGTATAGGTGTTCTGTTGCGGTTGTGTGGATCAATCAATGGGAGAGATCTGGGCCCTCCGCCCAAGGGCACTTCTCTGGTGAGGGATGCAGAGTGGTGGCCCACTGGAGGCCTGCTGGGGAGGGAGTGTGGTGTTTGGTTAGCCTCCGCTGCACAGTTCGGTATCCTTGGTTCGGTCCATTGGCCGAATGGAAAAGGAGGAAACGGTTTGATCAACTGAACCTACCGGCAACCTACAGGAGGAGCAGGAATACCAGGGGAGGGGGAAGAGGAAAGCTTTCACAGTTACCACTCCTTGCCTTCAGCCGCATGCATGAAGTGGAATGAAAAGAAATTGTATGATAATAATATTATGATACACACTTTTCACTCATCCTCCAGCACATCAGCCTTCTTCCCGCTATTCATTTACTCCATCTTCCCCATCACCTGCTCCCGCTCCTCCTCCTTCCGTTGCTGCTATTGTACTGCTGGTCCCTCTGATTATTCACTCCCCTACTTCTCATCTTACTCTTCAGCATTCCACCATGGCGACCGAAGCGATGGCGAACTTGACCTTGCGGTCCAATTCTTTGAATAGCATTCGAACACCCACTTCTAGCTCTTCTAGCACTGCGAGTTCTGGGAAGGACAGGTTGGTTATCGGGGTTGACTTTGGCACAACTTATAGTGGGTATGTGTAAAATGGCTAAGGGGTGCATGCAGGGCACATGGGAGACCAGTTAATTAACACTCATATCTACAACAGTGTCGCGGCAGTCTACAGTGGGACACCAGACGATATAGAAGTGTATGTTCCCACCCCACCTTCCTCCTCCGCTCCTGCGTCCCCTTCGACCAATCAAGTGAAAAAAATAACCCAAACACACAAGGCTAACTATTCCGAAAAAATATCCAGAATCAAAACATGGCCTGGAGGCAACGGAATAACCTCCGACAAAGTCCCTACCGAGCTCTCCTACATACCTCTCCCCTCGCGGACCCCGCCAGGGGCGGGCGTGCCACAGCCCCCCTCCCCCCCCGCGAGTGGAGGCAGCGACCCAGTACTGCATAAATGGGGATTCCAGCCCTCGGCGAATAACCCGCGGCTACGATGTCTGAAGCTGTTCCTCGACCGCTCGCAGACACTCCCCCCCTACATCTCCCCGCTGGAGACGGCGGGGATGCTGAGGGGTGTAGGGAAGACTATTATGGATGCTGTGACGGACTATCTGAGTGCGCTCTACCTGCACACTATTGATACGCTGACGCGTAGGTATGGGGAGAGCTTTATGGCCAGCACGCCCTTGGAATGGGTGTTGACGGTCCCTGCGTGAGTCTTTATCTGTGATTTGGGATGGCGAGGGCAGGTTCTGATGTTGGGCGGTTGTCTCTTCTTCAAATAGGGTTTGGAGTGATGCTGCGAAGAATGCTACGCGGAAAGCGGCCGAGGGTGCGGGTATGGGAGGGGTGGATGGAAAGGGGATTAGGCTTATTAGTGAGCCGGAGGCTGCGGCTGTATACACGCTTAAAGCTATCCAGCCGAATAACCTGAGCGTTGGGGATAACTTTGTTGTTTGTGATGCTGGTGGTGGGACTGTGGTATGTTTCCCCCTTTCTTCCTCGCCTTGAACGTTTCTAAAGTAAACAGGACTTGATATCGTATGAGATAACTTCGGTTTCCCCTTCATTGTTACTTTCAGAATCCTCGATTGGGACCGGTGGGTTGTGCGGAAGTGCGTTTTTGAATTATGCTTTTGAAGATCATTGTCGGAGGAGGTTGGGAGCTGAGATTTATGACCGGTTGAAGCCTAAGACTCGAAATATGGCGCTGAAATATTGGGACGAGTATGTCAAGCGGAACTTCAAAGATGAGGAACCGGAAGAGGAGGAAGAGATTTCTGTCCCACTCCCCGGAGTAGCGGATGATGAAGAGAAGCGCATTGAAGGCGGATTCCTTATCATGAGGAGGGAGGAAGTCAGGACTATATTCGAACCTGTGGTAAGCCAAGTGACAAGACTCGTAGACGAGCAAGTCGAAGGAATCCGGAGGAAAGGCGGGAAGGTAGCGGTAGGTTCCCTCCTCCTCTCCGCTTGCACAGGGCGGGGTGCGTGAAACTGAACAATTTTTAGGGGATTGTGTTGGTAGGAGGTTTCGGGCAAAGCAATTATCTCTACAGTCGCCTGAAAACTCGGTTCAACCCCACCGCACGGAATCCTCCACCATATTCCGAGATTCCTATTTCAGGCAACGGTGGAATTGAGGTTATGCAGCCGTTATATGCGTCGGTAGACCCATAATGCCTGTTGATCACCTGCGCTAACGGTTGGGTAGTTGGACGGCAGTGGTCCGTGGGGCGGTGATCCGCGGGTTGGAAGGGTCGATGGTTGTCGCTCGACAGGCCCGCTATCACTACGGGACCTCATATGCTACGGTTTGGGAGGAATCGAAGCATCCCGTTCAGGACCGTTACTGGTCACCATTGTGGGAACGGTGGATGGTATCGGATCGTATGCAATGGCGTATGCTTTTCTCCCATCTCAGCTCCCCTGGGGCCCAGTTGTACAGGGCTAATAATTCCCGTAGACATCGCTCGGGGAGAACCCGTGTCCGATAAAACCCCCATATCCTTCCACTACACTCGGAATTTCCGGCCAGGGCAGAGTCTCAAGATCGAGGACGACCTTATCAGTTGCGAACACGACAACGCACCGGCAAGCATGGCGGATGCGAATAGACATCTTGTGAAAACAGTCTGCACGCTGACGACTGACTTGTCCAGTGTACCAAAATGTAAGCTTCTCAAACCCCCCCCACCCCCACCCTTCGCCCCCATACTACGCTTTCTCCGTCTTTTTCAATCCTATCTCCCCGACTAGATTCACCCAGGCAACTAATATCCTTACTTTGCACAATAGCAAAATTTACCCGCCTTACAACAAGCAAAGGTATCGAATTCGACAACCTGGACTTCACACTGGACTTAATCGTGGACTCAGCTAGTCTCGTGTTTGAGCTGAAAGTGGAAGGCGTAGCATACGGGAGTGTGACGGCAAAGTTTCACTAATTGATTGATTTCACTTGATTTTTATATATATTCATATCAGCGTTATTATATTCCAGTATACCAATCTATCTACCTTTGGTCAAAATATGTTCGTAAAGTAGCGGGAGTTTATTTTGTTATGGGTTCTCATTCTGTTTCATTTTTTATTTTTAATTCTATCTCTCTGGGGTTTTGATACTTGTATGGTGGCGCGGTATGTTTACGAGCTGAACCTGCTGTCTTGCTCCCTCGCTTCCTTTCGAAGGGGGTAACTTATAGTACCATATGAGGGAGGGGTGAAGGGGCAATTGAAAGTACTGTAAGCTACCGTAGCGCTTACTATGAGTTAAGTCATAGTGGAAGGAAGTAAGGCGCTACTGACTGCCAGTACTCGAGTGCCGTAAACGATCCCTTCGGGAAATTCGTCGCTTTGGTATTATGGCGCTTGCCCCGCGGCGGAGGGATCCCACGATAGGGTGCGGGGGCTTCTGTGTGTTGGCGCCACACGATATCCAGATCAATAGTTCTTCTATCATACTGTTCTATCAGGGCTACAATACTATAGTTCAATACTAGATCTCTCTTTATGCCATTGGGAATTAGGATGGGGAGGAAAGGGAGGTCGCTAAGGATCAAGCAGTAATAATTGCAAGAATAAATATACGGAGAAAAGGCAATATATGTACTTTACACGGTTGCGCAGGAGCACCGTACGATAGGAGTGTAGTAGAGTTCTCCGGAAAAGGGAAAAGAGACATTCTTCGAAGAGCATAAAGGTCCTCTGCACTTGTACTGTACTGTGCTGTGCTGTACTGCACTGTACTGTACAATACGAATTTATGCACTAGCCTGCCTACCGCCGAGCGCTTGTAATACCATCTACCCTTCCCCCTCTTGTCCCACCCTGCTTACAATGCAACAGAAACAAGGGAGGCTACCCTATCATACTGCGTTATCGTGCTTTCCCCACCAAGACCAGCTATCGCAAACGTACGGCACCTCCCGCTTTCAACCCCAACGATATCATAGGCAGGTTTAGGAGCCATGCGGCTGACCCCTGTCCTCCTGTCTACCTTTCCTCCCTCCGCAACAACTAACCCGACCTGAGCCCTCTCAGGACTAAAACAGATTTCTTACAGCATTATACCCCCCACACCGCACCGCAATGGAGAACGAAGGTAAAGTGAAAGGGCGGAAACAGAAGCGTGAGAGGAAGGAGAGAGAAAGGGAGAGGGAGAAAGTGGAGGAGATGGAGGTGGTAGAAGGGGGGAGCGAGCATAGTGAGTGGCTTTTTTTCTTCTTCTTTGCTTGTTTGGCTTTGTTCGGCAGGTAGGGGAGGAGGCTAATGAGTGGGGCGGTTAGGCAGTGATGGTGAGAAGGAGAGAGATGTGGGTGGTGGAGGTGGAGGAGGGGAGGATGAGAAGGGGGAGGGCGAGGAGTCTAAAGCAAGGGAGAGGGAGAAGGAGAAGGATAGGGAGAAAGAGGAATCGGTACCTGCCGCTCCCCCTGCCGCTGCTCCCGTAGTTGCTGCTACTAATACGCTTGTATGATGCCGCCATTTCCCCACCACCACATTTCCCACCCCCGCTTCCATCCTGCTTTACATCGCGTTTTGCGGAACGATAGAGCGAGACAGATTGGCTGACGAGGTTCCCATGGCATACACCGATAACAAGACAAGGGAGAAAAAGCCCCCCTCCCGTAGCAAGGCTCGAATAAAGGACCTGGAATCCGTCGTCACGTCTCTGAGAGAGCAGCGTCGAGATATGATGGAAGACATAGAACTGTTACTCCCCCCGCTCTACCACCTCTTTTTCCCTTCCCTCGCCATTCTCAAAATCGTTACACCACCACCTCTCCTTTCGTTCCCATATCTAACCGTACCCATGAATACCCCCACCATAGGTACAAACTCGACGTCGCCGGTTTCAAGAAGGATATTGCCCGCCGAGATACCCTTTTGGCGGAGCAAGCACACGCCCTAAAGTCGTACCCGGAGGAAATTGAAGCGCTGCGGGCTTCGCACTCGCGGCTGCTCGTCGAGATGAGCCGCTGCAGGACGGAGGCCAATGGTATTGTTGCCGAGAGGGATAAGGAGATCCAGAGGCTGGAGAAGGTTGTTGGGGGACTAAAGCATAGTATCTCTACGAATACGAGGATTGAGGAGGCCGTCGGCGACGAGGTGTTCCGAGAGATGTGGAGTCGGACCGGGTGGGAAGTTATGAATTGGTGTTTGGCGAATGGGGGGGCTAAGGGAGGGGTCATTAGTTTGTTGTCCCTTTGAATATATCTGCTCGGGGAGGGGGTGATGGTGAGGGTGAGGGCTGACAAGGGCAGATGTCGGAAGCTTGAGGGATGACGTCAGAAGGGAACTACAAACTGGTATTCCAGACTACGAAAAGTTAATGCTCGGTGGACATAGAGTACATGTTGTGCAGGCACTTCTGGCCAGGTTGTTAATCTGGGAGATATTCTCGCATTGGTGCTTTGGCATAACTAAGGAACAAAACTCCGTACTTGTCGCGCTGGAAAAGGAATTCACTAGAAATTGTACTCCTCTCCTCCCCTCCGCATCCCCCTCATTAATACTGACTACTACAAGCCCTCCAACCAGCGATAAACACCTGGCGCTCTAGCACTTCAATCCTTCTCCGCGCCTCCCTCTTAACAGCCTCCACAACAACCCTCACCAGCAAAATAGCCTCAATAACCTCCACCATACTCTCTGCCATAACTCCCTTCTTCCCCACCCCTCCACCCCAAACCTCAAAGACCCTCCCAGGGATAGTAGAACAAACGATCCGCCTATCACTACACATGCAGACGCAGCGAGCGCAGTTCCGCATTTTCCCCTCTTTATCATCGCCATCCCCCGCCACCGCCACACAAGATCAGGGCGGTGGGGACGAGCGGGGCATGGAGGGAGAGATGATTTGGAACAGCGAGGACATGGAGGAACTTAGTGGCGAGGACGAGTCGGAGTTAGAAGGTGCGAAGGTGCTCGTCGTGGCGTGGCCGGGAATAGAGAAATGGGGGGATGAGATGGGCGAGTGCTGCCACATCAGGAATTGTGTGGTTAGGGCTAGGGTCGTTTGCGATGTGGATTAGCGTGACACATTAGGTAGATGGGTAGGTAGTCGTTGGTAATGCGGTCGTTATATATCACTCTACTGATCAGAGAATTATGCTCCAAAGTGCCTCCAATAGTTTGAGGCCATCATAGTAAAACAGAACGAAAAGTACAAGTATAAATAATAACACAGGCTCCCAATCTAATACAACAGTTCTTTGCGTGTCTTGCCCTTACAGCATACCCCTCTAGGCCGTCCATCCTGGCGGCCGTGCGTGAGGTCACTGATATTGCGCACTGCCCAGGAACACGTTATTTTCCTGGGCTGGGCTCCGGCATAGTCTTTGACGAGCCAGACAATTACCTATACCAATTAGACACACCCTAGACACGAGCACAACAAGGGAGCTTGCCGCTAACGCCCCCCCAAACAATAAGTGGACCTGCCACTTGGTGAGTTTGGAATCAGACCTAATACTCTCAATTTTGACCTCCAGTTCTCCAAACTTGGGGTTCATCCCGACGAGGCCCCTCTCCACCCCGCTGAAACCCCTCTCAATTGCCCTTGCGAGTTTGCCGATCGACTTGCGCATATGCCCCTCCAAGTCCCTATGGTCCTACCATTACCGTTCCTAGTTAATTATTGTAAAGTAATTGTAAACGTGGGCTATACCTTGCAGTCAACCCAGCCGTCCAGCCCGTCGGTCTTCGTGTCCGGACGGGATGGACGAGCATCTTAGAGCCAGTCCTAATGACTGCCCCGAACGAACGGGCGGGGACCGCAGGTGTCTCGAGTTGCGGAATACAGCTTGAGACATATGTCCGGGACGCCCGTGATTGGAGCTTGGTACGTGCCAAAATTACAGGCCTGCCTGGACGCTTGGGATCGCTGCTCGGACTTACCCCCCCGGCTCAAAGCCCGCTCAGCCGAGAACCCCCGGCACCAGATACACCGATGGATGTTGCGTACCGATCATAGGTTGAGTCAAAAGTCGCAGCATGTTGAATATGTTGGTTCCTTGCCATGGGGGATTCAACTGGGAGCGGGGGATACCCTCCTACTCGATAGAAGACAAACTGCTGAGTCTCACGTGTGGCTGAGGGACTATTTGGCACACCGACATTTGAGCGAACGCCCCCGTCATCTCGAAACGCGTTTTTTCTAAACACATTCAGGAATGGTATGGTAATTCTCGGCGTATAATATGTCGTATAACTGATATTGATAATAACCTGAGGTCTACACGTTAGCGAAGTCTTAGGTATTGACAAAAGGTTGCTTATTAACCTCTTTCCCACATACCGATAGCAGCGGCACGAAATCTTTAGTGTTTCACCGGTCCGGGGGTGCTCTTAGAAATGATACAGGACACGCGAAACCGGACATGTAGTAGCGGGGACGGAGTCTTTGCAAGGCGGTCAATTTGGTACGAGAAAGTGTGAGAAGTGGCTCCAGCCAGAGTGAGGATAAGAGAGAAGAAGGAAATGTGAGATAAGAGTCACAGTGGGATAAGGTATCATAGATTCATCGGGGTTTTTTTTTCAGAAGGTTGGAAGGATGACCAGTTTGTGTGTTGAGTAGAGAGAAGGGAATTTCGAAAAGGCTCGAGAGAGACGCTACCAATGACAACCAGGACGGCTCGATGACTAAGCAAAAACCCTCCTCCGCCCCTCAACCCCTTACGGAGTAGACCAGTTGACAGGGTGCCGAGAATGATTGGGTATCATAGCGAGAAAGCGACTGTCGTGTTGCCCTTAACTCGCCGATGCTTTTTGTTCATTCCATTGGTTGTTTACTACTTGGCCGCTGAGGTAAGCCATAAGTTCTCGCTACTCCATCATTCTCGGCATTCTATCAGGTGGTTTACACCCAAAAGATACATGTATTGCGTTACTGTACCGGTTCTAATTCATAATATATCACTCGTTTTATGCAAAGAGAAAAAAAATAAGGAGAGGAATGGTGTTGGGTAGGTTTTATCATTTTACTATCCTCGTTCGATTTTTGATTGATCGAGAGAACGGCGGTGTTGGGGTGCGCATTTTTTTTCCATTTTCTAAGCTGGGGGAGGTTGGATCATAATAGTATCGTGCCCTATCATAGTGATTGGAATAAATATATCACGTCAGAGTTCTGAGCACTCGGACATGCTAAATATCATACTTGGAGGGGCGGTACGGCAACCACCGGGATATCAATGCTAACTCGTATCGTGGAATTGGCGACTGATACTGGTTGTTCGTCCGCTAGACTTTCACAGCAATAGAAGTGGTAACTGGCTCAGTACGGTACTATACTCAAGCACGAACGGCATTCCCATGGCTCACGGCATGAGCAATGGGGGGGATTAATATATTTTAGGAGAAGCCTTAAGATCGGTTACGTACCCGAGCATAGCACAGCACGGCGGTACGCAAGATGTGAGATAATTAGATGGCCGAAATTTATTCAATTCGCAATTTCGTCGCCCGCCGGGCTCAGGCGTCTGATCCATATTTGTGATATAAAAGGGATAGATGGACGAGCGAGCGAGCGGGCGAGACCTGTAGGTGACTTGGATTGTACAACCTGCCGTGCCGGGTCGGGCCGGTGCCGATGTGTGGCCGGGGCGTGCTGTGCTGTGCGGCGAGTGCGGAATATACGATAGGATTCCTCGCGGTCAAACTCCCTATCCTATGGGATAGCGATCTCGCCAGACCCTACTAACCCACAGCCCAGAGCACTTGTAATCTTTGACCCGGCTCCTCCATCATACCATAGGCTTTTGTCAAACAGTCTCTATGTACAACCATACCGATGAACCAAAGAGATAAGAGGGGGAAAGCAACAAAAGGAATCATACCAAAAGCATATACAAGAATGGGAGGATAAACCAAAGAGAGAGTGTGGGGGGGGGGAAATATAACAGTGGTAACAACAGATCGCAAAGCCTTATTCTTTTCACACCCAAATGTAATCTAAAATCCACCATCCTCAGGCGCCGGTATGCCAAACGCCCCCAGCCCAAACTCTAGGACCTGGATAGAGCCACCACCTCCCTCACCCGACTAATCAGTCCAATCAAACGAAATGCCCTTCGGCATACCTAAAAAACCCATCATCATCCCAAATCCCAGGTTCACCATTCCATTCTTCCTCATCGTCAGAGTCGCCTTCATCTTCGTCCTCGCTCTCGCCCTCATCCCCATTCCCATCCCCATTCCCATCCTCATCCTCATCCTCATCCCCACCGTCCACCTTGTCGTAGAGATCATTCAAGCGGCTCTCAACGACAGAAGCTGGGGCATCGTTCGGCAGGGTCCGTATATCGATATTATAATCTCTCTGAATCCTATCCATCTCCTTGAATTCCCCCCTCATCCCCTCGATTTCCGCGAGTTCCCGCTCCCAACCACGCAGCTCTTCCGGCGTGAAACCGTCCACGACGGGCACCAGGAGGGCGTTCTCCCGGTGGAGTTCCTCCTCCACGCGTGCAAGGATGGCTTCCCGCGTTTCGGCCCAGACAGAGGAGATGGGGGTGCGGTAGTACTTCTTGCACTCTTTGCTCTTCTTCTTGCGCTTGATCTTGCACTTGAGGGCGTGGCGCACTTCCTTGTCCAGTTCCGTGACGGTTTGGATGCCCATCTTTTTCAGTTCGCGCATGACCACGTCGCAGAAGCGGTGCTTGCCCGATTTAATCTTGCCTCCAGTTTTGGCCTTGTGAATGTTCATGTTGCACATTGCCACGTAGCGCTCCAGCCAGTCCGATAAACGCTTCTTGAATTGATTCGGACAGTTTGTGTGCGTGTAGGTGTACTGTGCCCCCGAGTAGATGAGCCCTGTGTCTTGCCAGATCTGCCTCGTGTCTTTGCCCAAGTCGCCACAGTAGCAGGGGAGTGCCTTGACGGGGGCGTAGGGGTCGATGTCGTTTCCTATCCAGTAGTCTTTTGTCTGGGTATTCCAATTTTTTGGAGCAAGGCATACCGGTACTGTGAAGGTGCCGGGAGCGGAGGGGCTAAGGGGGTTGTTAGCGTTCGGGCCAGAGTTGATAAAGTCCGCGTTACCATCGCTGAGCTGGGCGTTTTGCTTTTTGTCGATCATGGAGAAGAAGGAGGAAGTGATGATGTCTCTTACGTCGAGCTCCCAAGGGGGGTTCGCTAGCTGGTCAAGGCCGAAGGGTTCCTCGTTGTGGTGGCCGATAATCAATGGACGGTCATTCCAGCGGTAGATGTAGCAGACCGTTCCCTCCCCGATGCAGGCTTTTAGGTCTTGAGGGCCCGAGTTGTCCAGTTCGCATGCTCGAACCGGAATTCCTGGGGAGTTCTTGTCTCTAAAGTTGAGTAAGTCCTGGGTGCAGGATATGTAGACCTTCTGGGACTTGAGCGCGGCATTTATGGCTCTAGAGATGACTGTCATGGTTATCAACCTGTAATACCGTTAGCAGATCTGTAAAGCAGGAAAGAGAGGGAGGGTGTGAGCTCACTTTTCAACATCAGCACTGGTCCACGCCGACATTGACCCCTCGCTTACGGGGAGTAGGCTCCCCGCGGCCATCAGGTCAGCAATTTCACTGTCACCTATTTTTGAAAGAGTTAGCGCAATCACCGAGTGATACCAAATGACTACAGCTACCGTTCGACTCGGCATTCGGTGGACCAAAAACCCTATTTGCTGTCTCCTTCAACTCCCTGCGAGCGAACGTAGAAGATGCCTGAATAACGTAATGTAAATTCATTTCGTTTTGTTCCTTGCTGGGATCATTCGCCTGCCATGTGGAAAACATCCCTCTGACCGTGGCGTCGACAACACCAGCCCTCCAGGCCGGGAAGAACGCTTGCAACCTCTGCTCTGCCCTCGCGACTTTATCCTGCCAGCTCAGGCTTTTCCTCCCCTTCTTTTGAGACTCAAAGTCGTTGTCAAGGACGGGATGGAGGAGGGCTGTAATGTCCAACTTGAAGTCATTGAAGGCGGTGCCACGCTCTCTGTAGTAGGGGACTTTGTCGACAGGGCCTAGAGATGTGAG
Source organism: Tuber calosporum (assembly GCA_003316355.1). Classification (NCBI taxonomy): domain Eukaryota; kingdom Fungi; phylum Ascomycota; class Pezizomycetes; order Pezizales; family Tuberaceae; genus Tuber; species Tuber calosporum. Next base: position 17,617 of record QFET01014227.1, read on the forward strand.
CCTGGGTTCGGGGTCCTGGCCGATTTGCTCTTCCTGGCTGCTTTTGCCTTTCTGCATTTTCTTCCCTTTCTTCCCTTTCTTCCCAATTTTCCCCTTTTCCCTCCTTTTCGCCTCATCCTTATTCTTGTCTTCCTTCTGACGCAAGTATTCTTCGTAACTGAGCCTACGAATGGGGATATTCGGTGTTGCCGGAGCGGTCGGGGAGCCGTCTTTGTCCACTTTGCGTATCAGGCGATCGGGTTCCAACGCAATTATCTCTTTAATACCAGCACGTAGGTGGCCAATTTGGGTACGATCAAACCCAGTGCTACCGACCTTGCCAATATTGTAGGACGGTGACATGTTGGGATTATGCCACCTCAAAGCTTCCCCAGTCTTATGCCACGCGTTGGAACATAGGATTTTGAAAGAGTCCCACGGAACCCGGCTCGTATCGCCCCAAGCAGTGCTGGTTGAGGCTCCAGAGGGCGAGTATTTGGCGACTTCTAAATTTGCTGCCTCTTTACCTGCAGAATTCATGTCAGTTAAGCCATTCGGAGGGAGGCCCTGCTTCTCCTGAACGGAGAAGCCAAGGTTAACCCTTACCAATGCCCTTCTCTCCTGGTCGAAATACTTGGGAGTGCTTTCCCATATCAGGGTCTGGGAACTGAGCCCAAAACTCTTCGGCCTTCGGATGGTCCTTCTTGAAACGGTAATGATCGGGAACTCCAATCTTGAGCGGTTCAACAGCCATCATATCATCGAACAGCTGATTCTTCTTCTGCCTTTCCCACTTTCTATATTCCTTCATAGTCTCCGAAAGGCCGTGTGGTAGGGAGGGCCTACCTTTCTTGTTCTTTTTTGGTTCGGCCTCTGGTTCGGGGTCGTCCACTTGATTTACCCTGTCGTGCGACGTCTCGGCAAGATGCTGTACAACCTGCCAAACATGTGGACTAGTAACCAGTTTAGAGTCGTCGATATAGTACAGAATGTCCTGGGGCCAGATCCCCTCTTCCATGAGGAAATCCCTTAGGGTTTCGTCCTTGAAGAGTTGAGAAATCCTATGGGCGTTGATGGACGAGTATAGTGTCGATTCGTCTCCGTAACCATAGTACCTGGAGACCTCGAATGGAGCATAAATGCTTGATTCATCCTCTCCGTTATCCGTATGTGCCTTTTTCTTCTGCAGGGTTTCTATCTTTTCAGATACAAAGTCACGTAATTTTGACCATGGGATCATCGGAAGGATTGACTCCACGGCTAATTGTGCTGCCCATAGTGTGCATTCAATCAGCAGTTTGTAGGTTTGGTCTCGCAATTGTTCGTCGGCGGTTAGCTCTGTGAAGTAGAAAGTCATTGCCATTTGTCCTGAGAGAAGACCGGTGGTGGATTGTGCCGCTACTAAAGCTTCCTATATCCAGTCGATCAAAGTCAGTTGTAACCTAGCCCAGCCTCTCGACATCAATCAACCTGGAGGAGGAAAACATACATGAACGACTGTCAATGCAGAGATGAAGTGCGAGGCAGAAGCCAACACAAAGTAAACCTGTCTTGCCAACCTCAAGTCCTCGATATGCGCCACTACCGTCAAGCACTGCACAGTGCATAGATGCTGGAATCCGATGGCACACTTGAAGTTCATGTCACCGAGGAAATCGTAGGCGATAGTGGAAATGATGCCGTGCTGCAGCATGTACTTGCGGTTCTGATTTACCATCGTGTAATCCCGAAGCCACTCATCAGCTCCGCTACGGAGGTAGTTCTCCTGGGTGAGAGCGAAGGGGCGAGATTTGCAGATTTCGACATTTTCAATGGCGAAACCTGAAACGTTGTGATAGACGGGGTCTTGCAGCCCCTTCTTGTAAAGAAAGGATCCACTTTCTGGTGGAGCGGAGCTCTGGTTGGAGGGTGTGTCGGCTGGCACGGTGGTGATCATTGATGCGGTTCCATCAGATGGATTGTCGATTTCGTTTGCGGGCTTCAAGGAGAAGCCGTCGACGGTTTTGGCGTTGGTAGATAGCAAGCCCTTATTTACTTGAACCAATGCTAGGAGTATGTTCACCAAGAGGTATGCCCGGCACAGCGCCCGTGGCCCGATGCTGTGTCGACACATTTTTTCTAATATCACCTTTCTGTATCAGAAAAAGAGGGTGAGCTGGGTTAGAAGACAACACAATTTTTATGGGGATTCACTGCGTTGTAGTTCTATATATCCGCCGTGACCCCCCAATATTGCTAGAGAGAGGATAATTGGGCGAGTGGTGATAAAGAAATAGGACTGCTGTTCCCTTTATAGTCTCTGGCCATCTAGCTCACCGTAAAACCCTTCTAGCGAGGGAGGGGCCAGAACTGTATTGCGAAGTAATGCGGAAACAGGAAGGGAATCACGACCAAGGTATATTTAGCGAGGGATATGTCCTCTCTGTGCCATTACGGTTGGGACACATAAACTGTATATGGTGATGGGTGCGTTCAAACTGTCGTGAAACCTGATATCGTTAGAACTTGCCACAGGTTGTGGCATACATAGTTTGGAGTCGAAAGCAAGTCAATTGGTCCAAAATCATCCTCCAAAGTTGGACGGAAGAGCAAGAGACGCTCACAAAGTCTCACTCGTGACACCTCCCACTGATGATCGAGCTACGTAAACAATCATGATCGAACGCCTACGAATCAGCATAATACTGGGAGGAAGCTGTGCTGACCGTGTATTTTTGTCTACAGGATTATATCGAACCTGCGAAACTTCACACATCTGCCTCAAAATGCGGTAAAGTCCAAGTGGTCACTCCAAGAAGCGAAGAGAAAAAAAATGCAATGGTGTTTCGTGCGTAGTCTCTTGCCGTATACTAACTTAGTGACGTCGTAAACTTCCGTATTGGGACAAGTGTGGGTTCGTCGGCTACGCAACATGCTTAACCTTGCCACATGCTACATAAGGGGTCTGCCAGTAGCGGATATTGGGGCTATTTTGAGAGAGAGGGGGAGGTGCTAACCTGAAAGTCCCCTTTAAGAGGTAAGGAGACGAGTTCATAGGTTGTCACTCGCCACTCTGGCACTCCCTGGCAATTGGGGTCGTTTGATAGCTAGACAGGGACCAAAACACGCCAAAAAAAAAGCGCAGGTTTTTGAGCCATTATGTTTCCACAGATGTTTGAAAAAACTCAGGTTTGGAAATGGTTTAGCATGTCTGAATAAAATATGTCTCTATTTCACGCTTTTTTCTGGAATTCATACAGAACTGTGAGAACATGAACTAGGCGGGGTCTGTTTCAATGTATCTTTCCTACACAAAAACCCTGGCCTTGGCTGGCACTACACCAGGAGGGAATGGACGTTCCGCTCCTCGCTACCCTAGGAGAATGGGAGGAAAAAATCCCCCACTTATATGAGGGTACTACTATAGCAAGTTACTTTTTTGAATTTTTTGTCATTTCCAGCCATGGTGGTTGGGTAATGATAGCTCGGAATCACACAATTTGAGTGTGTTTTGGCCTCTAGCTGTCTACCATGCCTGTTGAAGTTCACACCCGGACAGTCCACCTTCATATCTGATCGAACCAAGCATGGATTGGGAAGTTTGGCCCTTATACTAGAGGAGGGAGAGCTCGAGTGCCAACCACTCTAGATATGTTTGGACGTCATGGGGTTCGGGGGTCAGTTTAATTCCCTGTGTTTTGTAGCCCTCCATTCGCTATCTCACTAGTATCAATTGAGTCGCTTGTAGTTGATCTTCTTACCTTATAACCACACACTACTAGAGTTCCTTATTCTGGCAGTTTGATATACGGGTTACCTTTGAAATTTTCGTTTCAGTTCCCCCATCTAGCTTCTCCAACTGCTAGTATCGGACAACAAAATTTCAGTCGTGGGGACACTTGGTCATTCATCCTTGATAAGTAATAGCGAAGGGTGCCGCATGAGCCACGGTCGGGTGCTGGAGCAAAACTTTTTCATTCCAGAGGGTTCTAAAGCAGTCATTTGCTTTGGTGACCACCTATATTATTTTGCAACCATACCAACCTCTTCTACCCACCTACTCTATAACGACCAAAGCCTTGCACCCTGAGCACATACCGGCTCTCCCAGTTTTCGGTAGCTTTCCAAAAACTCACCACCTCTACTGCCGACCATAAGCCCGGCTAATCTACCAAACTGCCGACCAGATACCTCTGACCGTAGGAGATAAAACCGTGTTGAAAACGGAATGCTAAGATTAAGGGAAAATACTCTTGACAGCTAAACTCTGTTCACTCATTCTAACAAAGCTGCCTATGATACAATCCAATATCTCATGCATTCCATCTTATGGACCAGTGAAAATTACCTTTCAGCTCGTCACACTCCCAAGTTTTCCAAGTAGGGTAGCCTTACTCGTGCAAAGGTTGCTTGATCGCTCGCAACCATGGGGCTCCTCCTAAGCGCCCCACAGGTCAATGCAAATTTACAGCTCAATGCAACTTTGTGGCTCAATGCAGTATTGTAGCAAAAGATATTTGTGGCAAAAGACAACTTTGTGGCACAGCACCTCTCTGTTCAACATAGTATTTTAGTAGAGGATAGTGTGATAGTTTAATTTTATATTGTAGACTTATATACTCATTTTATCTATAACAATATACAATATACACTATATGACAATCAATGATGGCTCCTACCCAAATCATTATCCTTCGTAGCTAGCGGATTGAGCCTTATGCAGATATCGATGAACTTATCCAGGTTGCTAGTGCCTCCCTTTCCTCCTTCACAAAAAATAATTTGAATATGGCAGCTATGGCTTGACAATTTCCAATTCCTTATACATGACTAAGATAGAGATATGATAGCAAGGATGTCTATCTAAACAAGAGCTGCCAGTAGCTAATAAACAGCTTTGAGAAGGGAAAGAACTGGCTCTTTGCTAATACTTAAACTACCTAAATACAAGTCATACCAGTGTATACAATCAGATGGTGGCTGGTTATCCCAAAGCTCTACCTTATCATGCCTATAGTGAGCCATCCCCAGTACTGGTTATCGGTATGGACTGGTTTCGCAGATTTCTCGGTTGCTATTCAGAGTTGTTAAGGGTAGTCGATTCTAAGGGCAGGCAAATCTAACTAGGCTTATAATATTTCTTCATAAACGGAGATTGTCTTGGAAGGCTCATAGGTAAAGATTTTGAGTAAAACTTATAATATTGATGAGATATCTACTCTATTGCTTGATGGTAGCTAATGCTTAGGAGGCACTTCGATATTTATATCCCGCATCAGAATGTTCGTGGACTATAATTGGTTTACATATAAACAAGTATTTCTCCCCAACTTTCATCTTTTGATCCAAGAGCGAACCCGCTTTGACCCTGAAACTTTCTCTTTCCCCGCACAGCTGATAGCATGATTTGAGCTCTGACTTCTCTGAGGGTGTGAACCCCACTTAGTCTGTGCTGTCATACGTCTTTCGGCTGATTAAGCTATAGTAGCCCATTTGGAACGTATCAATAATATCTTGGAACACCAAGGGGCCAGCTTAGTTGTTGGCCAAGTCTGCTTCGTGCCATCTTATCCGGCTCTACCGCTGGCTTTCAGGTTAACAAGAGTTCGCGATCAGTCCAATACCTTCTCGTCTTCACTGCCTCTTATTATCAACATGTTCCGATAGGTTCATTGACCTGGTAGGCATCTTACGGGTTATCAGTGTACTCTCAGTGTGTGTGTGCATTCATACCCTACTTCAATTGTACGTTCATACCTATTTAGGACTACCCAGGCTCCTTTAACTTCAACTGGGTGTAACTCTACGAGTTCCTGACCAAATCGCTTCATTCCAGTTCTCAGACGTCTCCCGAAAAGCCCACCTATATACCCTGCGGACAGCGTTTGGTCGGACGGATGGCGACGGCGTACATGGGGTTACAAGAATTGCTCTGATTCCTCATTTTTATATGTAAACGAGCAACTGCACTAGGTGTCTATGTCGACTCCCAGGGTGAACGCCGGGGCCGGAGGTGTATTATTGTCTGTGGAGGTTTGGGGTCATGCTCTCTCCCATGCTGGGTGTCATGTAGTCCTCTCCGGAGTCATTTGTGTCTAACCAGAGTACTTTATCCTAAATCAACAAACACTTAACATAGACCATAAGAATGCTCTCAGGTCTGATAATATCTGAGAGTGCTGTGACTAATACTAGTTTGTAGGCAATAAATAGAGCACTTTGCCTTGCGATATCTGTCCCATTGGCGAGACTGCATTCTGAGTTTGGATTAGTCATGATCAATGGATTATTTACACATGATTCTAGCTGATAGTCAAATCTGGCAAGGTCTACTAATTGAGAACTAGTCACTATTTGTAAAACCCTTAGTAGTGGTGAAACTGTACTACTACCAATGCTGATTCTTCCTGCTATAATCTGACATGAGCCCTTATATACCATGACAAGCATATCAGATAATTGCCTAGCTCCTATATCAGAACCTGGATATAGCAAACATGACTTAAGTATGACATTATTGGTAGATTTCAACCAGTTTTTAACCTTAAGAACAGTCGCTATACATTGATTCCGGCTGCTCGGTGGTTTGGGTCCTATTGTACCAAACAGTTCCTTGACCTTTGTGACAAATCTCACATTATTGTATACTGCCTCCACATAGTAGCTACCTCCTACAACCACTTGATGTATATCTAAACCACTTCTAAGTATCTCAACGATAACAATGGGACTCTGTCAATACTATTATGATAGGAGTACAAGTGTCATAGATAGGTCTTCAATAGACAAGGTAAAAGGTAAGAAACAAATAGAGTAACTGCTCTACAGGTAGTATTTAAGATGATAGTTCTGCGAGCCTTGAGAGTACAAATGCTTAGGGGATTGCAGGCTCTTTAAATACAAATGATTCTATCTAGGAAAACTTAATAGAAAGTACAAATATCCTGACCAACAAACATGCTAATATAGGTAGCATAACCAGGTAACCATAAAGCAAAAAACAAGAGGGGAAAAAGTAATAAGTTAGAGCAAATAAAATAAGTATTTGCACGCTAATAAGTAAAAATAAGTGATCGTTAATAATATAGAAATCCAGTAGGTTTAGCAGGTAGATAGTGATACTCAAATGGGTATAAGCAAAGAGGAGGTAGTGATAAGTGAAATAAGGAAAGAATAGACAGTTAGGAAGTCATAATCAAGTAGGAAAGAGAAACTAAAGGGTAGCACTTTTCAGGTATAACCTCAAATACGGAATATTTAACATCCAGTTAGTGGTTGTAGTAGAAACATAGTAGAATTATGTTACAGTTGTTATATTCCAGCATTATAAATGTTATGGTACTGAGGGTGTTGAGGCTGCAATATCTACTGGGTATAATAACTTAGATAAAACTTAATTCCTCAATACTATTGACTCAATCCAGTAATAAACTTTCTTGCTATCTAGTTTCAAATCCGTATATCAGTGTACCAAACTTATTGTAACATGTGTACATGTTCCAGTACCGATATTAGCACTCTCGTTAGCCTTTTCTTTGTCAGATGACATTCATTTAATGTGATTTATTTTGTATTTGATTGCACTACCAGAATCTCCAGATTTTGGCGCTTTGATTACTGTATACTTTGGAGGATTGGTAGGATTGTGCCACAGGATTTCCAGGGGAAGACACAGGTCATATATACAAGTGGTAGGATAGAGGGAGTGTTGTGGCAAAGTCCCTGGCTTTCCAGGACTGTGGCAGGGCTACAGGATTCCAGTAGCTGTACACATACCGGTAATGATAGTGGCTGCATGTTCCCAGGGCCTCAGCTCTTGCAGGAAAGATTTCATGTATTTAAAAGTGGTCTCCTGCCTTACAGGAGATATCAGACTACTGACAGATACCTAGACAGTAAATACACTTGATTGAATGACGATCGTCTATTGTTCCCCTTTGCTCTATAAACCAATCTATTGTACTCCGCTTGTCTTCGCCTCTCAGCAGGTCTCCCTTAGATACCAAAATGATAGCAGGCTACTACTTAAGCTCTATTGTTTAACCATTCACACAGGCAAGCGCCTGTTACCTTGCTTTGACCTCATCAGGTGATATCTGGTTCTCAGGATTGAGAACAGTGGGTAGTTTTGATCACACTTCCCTTGTCTTGATGATTAGTAAGAAGCAAGAGAAGCAGGGAGAGACTCATGGCTCAGGTGCTACATTTATCATTACAGACAGATGAAGTAAGACCACTAGGTCTGAAAGGATATCCAGACCTTGTAGCAGACTTGGGCATAACCCACATACAAACCCAGAAGGAGAACGTAATGATTCACCCATACCTAAACAAAGATTCCTACAACTAGGAGACCTTGATACAGACTCAGAAGAGGACCTTACTATATGTAACATGTGTACATGTTCCGGTACCTCTATTACCACTCTCGTTAGCCTTTCCTTTGTCAGATTACCTTCATTTGATTTGATTTCTTTTGTATTTGATTTCCCTACCGGAATCTCTAGATGCCGGCGCCCTGATTACTGTATGCTTTGCAGCATCGGCAGGATTGTGCCCCAGGAGTTCCAAGGGAAGGAACAGGTCATGTATACCGGCAGTAGGATAGGGCAGTGTTGTGGGAAAACCCCAGGCTTTCCAGGACTCCAGCAAGGCCACAGGATTCCGCTAGCTGTACACTCACCAGCAATGATAGTGGCTGTGGGTTTCCAGAGCCTCAGCTCTTGCAGAAAAGTTTTCATGTATTTAAGAGTGGTCTCCTGGCTAGCAGGAGACATCAGACTTCAGACAGATACCTAAACAGTGAATACACTTGGTTGAATGGTGATCCTATTGTTCCCCTTCGCTCTATAAACTATTCTATTGTACTTCCCTTGTCTTCACCTCTCAGCAGGTCTCCCTTAGACACCAAAGCGATAGCAGGCTACCGCTTAGGCTCTATTGTATAACCGTTTACACAGGCTAGCGCCTGTTACACTATAGAGCAAATCGTTCTAAGAGAATGCCAGAGAACAGAGACCCCTCAGAAATCGAGACTAAGAACCAGAACCATCTTGGAGACAGTCTTTGGAAGCCTACAACACTTTACAGTACTCTCAATAAGCGAGACACCACCTGGCAGATTTCCAGACCTCCCAGGACCCTGTAGACCACCACCAGTGTCTCAGGGAAAAGAAAAAGAACCAAAAACTCGCAGACACCCACCAGCACCTCCGCCAGCATCTCGGATAATGGCTGACACTTCAGAACAAGCAAGAAACCCAAAGATCAAGCTTCCACAACCATCCATGTTCTCTGGAGAAGGGGAAAATCTACAACCAGACCAACTCAAGTGCTAGTTTAGGGTTAAGAAGTACTTATTCAAGTATGATGTCCTTGATGACATTAATGATGTAGTAGACTACTATGGCACCTAAACAGAAAAGTGAGCATATAGTGCCTACCTCAACCTCATGGATGAGTTTGAAGAGAACCAACCCTCCCTCCAAGTTCTTAAGAATCGATTTAAGCACCTTTTCGTAGTATCAACCACTACAGATAACCTGTACCTCAAATGGCAGAAGATATAATAGTCTGCATGAGGCAAGCCAGCGAGAATTTCCAAGATTACTAGAGAAATTGAAGGCCTAAGAGGAACCCTGCCTAGAGACTCTATATCAGACTATGCCCAAAGGCAACGCTTTTTGGATACAATGGATCACAGGTTCAGAGGAAATGTGGAACTAGAGATAAGAGATAGTGATACCTAGAATCAGGTTGTCCAATCTGCCCAAAGATATGATGCAATAATGTTCAAAACAAGTGCATATGGGAGTAGTGGCAGCTCCTCCTGCATTTCCAGAAATAAGGCAATCAAAGCAAGAACTCTTCACAACAAACTAGCAATAAGCTAGCAGGAAAAGGCAAAGCTCCAGTGAGATAATCGACCTCTCCCAAGCATAAGAAGCAAATGAAGCAGGAACTCGATCAACCCAAGAGACAAGAAGCCTGTTAATACTATGGAGAAGCAGGACATATGGGAAATGATTGAGCAAAAGAGATGTAATAAGCACTTGCCTGTGTCAACGGTTACACAATAGAGCCTAAGCGGTAGTCTGTTATCGTTTTAGAGTATAAGGGAGACCTACTGAGAGGCGAAGACCAGGGAGTCCAGTAGAGTAGTATATTCTGTAAATGGGAATAATTGGAACACTGTTTAACCAAGTGTATTCACTGTCCAGGTATCTGGCTGAAGTCTGATGTCTCCTGCTAGCCAGGAGACTACTATTAAATACATGAAATATTTCCCGCAAGAGCTGAGGTTCTGGAAACCCGCAGCCACTATCATTATCAGGAAGTGTACAGCTACTGGAATCCTGTAGCCCTGCTGGAGGCCTGGAAAGCCTGGGGGGCTTTTCTACAACACTGCCTCTATCCTACCGTCGGTATACATGACCTGTTCCTTCCCTTCAAACTGCAGGGGCACAATCCTGCCAATCCTCCAAAGCATTTAGTAATCAGGGCTAAGGAATCTAGAGATTCCGGTAGGGAAATCAAATACTAAAGAAATCAAATCAAATGAATGTAATCTGACAAAGGAAAGATTAATGAGAGTGGTGATAGAGGTACCAGAACATGTACACATATTGCAGAGATCAAGTTCAATCATGTCACAGTCACTCAAGACACCCCCGATAGCGATGAAGAACACTCTGAGGCAGAAAGTGCTGAAACTGAAGAGTTTGATGTAAGGAATACCATCATAAATTACTAGACTACTGTTGGCACTGTGGTAGCCTAATAAAAGTACTGAACAAGAAAAGAACAAAAGTGCAATTACAATAGGCATTGGCACAAAAAAATTTGGAAGATGGAGGAACTGAGATCAGTCTCCCTGTCCACGCCAACAGCTAAGGACAGGCTGGGAGATATATCTCACCTCTAACTAACAACAACCAAATACTCTACAAACTTCCTAAACTTTAAAGAAACACATACAGCTAATAAAACCTAATCCCCCATGATCTAGAACCATCACATGATCCTTCATGATCCCTAAAACCGGTACCTTAACAAAGCACAAACTCTGGTATGCCTAATGGCATATGGTATAAAAGAAACCATCAAACAAGGACCTCGATGCCTACCTCCCTAGAGTGTGAAAACAATAACCAACTTTAAGGTGCTGAACCGCCAGAAACTACAAAGTCACATGACCTATACCGTCAATCTCCTTGCCAGATGCATGCACCCTGCATATCCGTAAATCCACATCTCCACTCAAATGCATAACCTATGCCCTATAGGCTACTATCCTACAGGCACCCCCAAGGATGTGAATGGGTAATTCCAAGCATTAGAATATACAATGCTAGTCAACAAGGAACCCACCAGTGTCCTGGGAGACACTGGAACCTTTGGCAGTACTGTTACACATATGGGATATAGTACTAGACTTTCAAGTCAAAAGATGTAATGGTATATTGCAGCGGGAGGTGACAATATTGACTACAACCCCTACTGGCAAGAAGTAGGATCGTATCCAGAACAACTCAGCCACGGTGAAAGAATATAGAGTAATTATTCCAAGACGATCTATTACTTATTCTACATTGTTGATAATCTGAATGCATCTGCACATGAGTGCATATTGGCAAGAATGGCAACCATCCACACTGATCACCTGGTATTCCATATGATGTTCGCAAATGGGCGTCATTAACTTAAACTTTGTTTATATGGTAAAGATATCGAAGGCTAACTACTGGTGAAGTCCTTGAGTCCCACAGAGAAATAGATAGACAGGGGGATCATTTGCTGTAGTGAGGGCTGACATCTTCAGGGTCAAATGTGTTCACACTTTCAAGACCATGGTCGAAGTCTTTCAAGATACTTCTTATATATGGCCAACATAAGTACCGGGAAAAGGTGTACAAATAGTTGGCAGTCCCCGGTAGTTAAGGGATTATCAAGGACCGGAGAAGAGACCTTAACAATAAAAGAAGTTTACAAGCCTTCAAGAACCTTTATCTTTATCATCCCTTTTACCAACCTTTCCTAATAGGTTTCTGATTTTCTTGATACGAGCATGGCCTAGACAATTCAACAGTACCAGATTGGCTACCCTGTAATAGTATATTGTTATTCGCTTGTCACTGAAGGCTCCACAGTATTCTTACTGCTATTTTCATTCTATGCCTGAAGAATACCACGATTGTAACGGAATTCTACAATGTTTCTACTATTACTACTGACTTGATGTTGGTTATTACTTATTTGGATTTATACCTGATAAGCACTACTATTTGGTTGTTCCTTCCTACTTGATGATGACTTCCTAACTGGTTATTTTTTTCTTGTTTCGCTTATCACTACCCCTCCTTGTTTCTACCCATTTGGGTATCACTATCCTTCTGCTATACCTACTAGATTTGTATAGTATTAAAGATCTCATGTTCCTTCTTGTTTGGATTCTATTACATATTTTGTTTGCTCCATCCTGTCGCTTTTAACCCTCTGTTTACGGAATATTGTTACCTTGTTATGCTGCCTCTGTTAGTATGTTTGTTGGACAGGATATTTGCACTTTTGTTTAGTTTTCCTAGCTACAATCTTTTATATTTAAAGAGCCTGCTATCCCTTAAGGATTCGGACTCTCAAGCCTCACAGGACTATTATCTTTAATACTACAAGTTGTACAGTCACTCTATTAGTTCCATACCTTTTACCTTATCTATTGATGACCTATCCATTGATGCTTCTCCCCCTAACCTTATAGTATCTACAGAGTCCCTTTGAGATTCTTGAGATACTTGGGAGTAGGTTACATTTTTTGACCTAGACTCAAGTATACCTTTGATCTTCAGTAGAGGACTGATCACCCTTTGCCAACCTTGACACTGAAGTACTAGTACACCTCCCTGTTTCCAAGAAGGCCTTGAGCGGACTCTTGGCGAGACCAGCTCACCCTAACTAGCAACCATTTCCCTTCCAAGAGATACCAGAAGGCACTTAACTAGTAGATCGGTAGCATCCTCCTCAGGACCCCAAAGTCAAGCGCCAGTACCCCCACCTGCACCACCATCTGAGGATTCAGAACTATATGCAGTAGATAGCAGCTGCTGTGAAGAAGAAGACCAAGACCAAGACCAAGCACCACACCAAGCACAAAAACTAGCCCAAGTCCAAGAACAAGTCCTAGAACAGCTCTACCAAGAAGTCCAATCCAAGAAAGAACCAAGCTCTGAATCAGAATCAGATTCCGGTCCAGAGGACTCTCTAGGACCAGCACCACCAGTTTCGCCACCTAGACCACCTAGTCTACCAAGAGAACCAAGAGAACCAAGCCCTACACAAGACGATTTACCTAATCCACCAAGACCACCTAGTCCACCAAGTCCACCAAGCAATCCAAGCCTTGCACCTATTGCCATGTCAGTCACCCAGAGGGAAATAATCGTCCTAAATGGCCTACACTATTTACATTCACAGAAGAAGGAATAGATCGTGACCCATTCAGAATCAACTCATGGTTCAACACAGTCCATCGATACATCGCCAGCTTTGGCATAACTGATGATGCCCCGGAAGCCCGGCAATACTATGGAGCCTATTGCAGAGAGAAAGCCCTCAATAAATTCACCAAAAATGAAACATCCCATGGAGACCATACAGTTGCTGGACTCAAACATAAATTTGAGGCCTACTTCCTTCCTTCCACATCCTCAGATACCATCTATGAACAGTGACTACAAGTCAAGTAAACTACTGGCGGAAAAATAGCTCAGATTACTGACAATATAATCAGACTTGAAACCTTGAGAGACAGTCTCCACCTGGAACAATTTCAGACTATTCAGCGAAGCAGAGACTTCTAGATTCCATGGATATCAAGCTCAAGCAAGAAGTGACACCACATATCACTTCAGATACCTCCTTTGACCAGCTAGTGGAGATAGCGGAAAAGCGAGAGACAATTGCCCACTCTACAGGACACTATGGAAATCGATAAGGAAATGCAACCTCTAATGCAGTTTCCCAACAAGCACCCAAGCGCCACCAGAATAACCTCATGCGAAATCAACCAAGGTTCTCTAACAATACCTCTCTGCATCCAAGAGTATCCCATGGTGAGAAGGATCGGCCTAGAAGAGACATTGACTGTTACTACTGTGGAAAACATGGACACTACTCCGATAACTGCTTTGAGAAAAAGAAGCTTCGCAGCATCTAGCAGCAAGGAAATGGAGGCCCTGGTGGAACCAGGAGACCCCAGAATGTCAGGAGAACATACCACACCCAAGAAGACGATCCCAATGCAAAGGAATCAATCACAGTTACCACAAGCCATGCAGGACCTAGTGGAACTCAATCTCAAGCCCTTGTAGCATACATCACAGTCAATGGCCACAAAGCAAAGGCATTATTCCATACAGGAACCACAGTAGAAAACTTGATATCAGGAAAGTTGTTACCACTCACCAAATCCCTACCCGAGACCTCGAGACTCCTATCAACCTGAAGATGTCAGTTAAAGGATCATGATCAGCAATCAACTATGTTGCAAAGCCTGTCATATAGATTGACAAGGAAAGCGGCAATATCTCTGAAGCCCTAGTCTGTTCCCTGTACAACTATGATATCTTCCTACTAATGCCTTACCTTACTGCACACCATGCTGTAATAGATTGTGGAAAATCTATTATCACCTTCCCTGACAAAAAAATCACCTTGACTTGCAAGAAAGCAACCCATGCATGATTTTCAGCAATGAATGAAGCAGATGCCGCTGACTTCATTTCTGAGTTTCCTACAGTATTCCCTGGCAAGAAAACAGCGGAATTACCACCCTTGAGAGATGTCAACCACCACATCCAGCCGAAAGATACAATTTCCGACCATAATCCGAGATTCTTCACATTCCCTGACAAGATTATGCCAGCATACAGAATTTTTATTGAAGACTGAAAAGCCAAAGGAATCATTTACCTAAGCGAGGCACACAATCCAGTCCACATATTCCAAAACTGAAACCCAATGGCGAAATAAGACATCTTGCAGACCTTGTTCCCAGAAATGGTGTTACTATCAAGGACCATGGAGCGATTCCCAACCAAGCCATCATAGTCAGAACTGTTGCTAGAGCAAAGTTTAGATCCACCATGTACCTTGCAAATTGGTACTTCCAAATTTGAGTTCCCCCCAGCGATGAGAAATACAACACCATCAAGACCCCCTTTAGATCCTTTGCATGCAGAGTTATGCTGTAAGGAGATGCCAACGCCCCTGCTACAGCTGTGAGAGTTATAGAGTTTATCCTAGATGCATTTATTGGAAAATTCATTTGGGCATACATGAATGACATTACCATCTACTCAGAAACAATTGAGGACCATATTTCACATATCAGATCAGTCTTAGGAAGACTGAAGCACCACCAAATCAAAGCATCGCTAGCCGAATGTAAATACCTTACCACCAAAGTTTCACTCCTAGGACATGTTATAGATGAAAGAGGAATTCATACAAACCATGAAAAAATTCGATCCATCCAAGACTGGCCCTCACCAAAATCTAAAAAGGATGTTCAGACCTTTATAGGAGTTGTGATATATCATGCACAATTCCTCCCACACCTTGCCTCTACCACTGCCCCCCTCTCAGACCTAATTTCCAAAGATGTATTTAAATGACGACCCCTGCATGAGGAATCCTTCAAACAGGAAAGCACCTGGCCAAGGAGACAATTCCGCTCTGCCCCATCTCATATGAGACATCAGCTGATCTAATATACCGCATTACTGACGCCTCTAAGGTTGGATCAGGAGCATGGGTTGGCCAAGGACACTCCCCTGAGAAAGCATGCCCTGCCGCATTCCACAGCAGAAAGTTCGAAACCTGTCAGCTGCACTACCCTGTCCACGAATTGGAATCTTTGGCGATTGTGGATGCCATTGAGGCATTTTATCCGATTCTATATAGCACCAAGTTCACTGTTGTGTCTGACAACAAGGCAGTATCCTTTTTCCTGAAGCAGACAGACCTACCTTACCGTCAAACTAGATGACGCATGTTCCTGCAATCCTATGATTTCAATATCATACATTGACCTGGCATAGATAATGTCCTTGCAGATGCAATATCAAGGATCTATGAAGACACCCCAGCTGAAGAAGACCAAATACTCTAAGACCCTACAGAAACGAAGCCTATAAAGACCCCCTCCTCCGCCATGAACAGTGTATCAAGGCACTACCTCAACATCGCCAATGCCCTAGACCCTTCTTCTGCCCTCACTCTTCAAGTACCCTCTCGCATTCTTACGCCTGAACACCACTCCATGTGGAACTCACATCATGGCACTAGTTCAAACCCCTCTAGCTTCCATGAAGCGAGTCACTACTCAGATTCTGTTGAACAAGCCATGGACAAAGCAGCTGATACTCTCGGCCTTGCAACCAATGCCATTCAAGGTTGTGAAATCGTCGAGACCTCCTATCTCAGGAACCCTCAAGAGCCATCCCATGCGACAGTACTTATTGACCAAGCTAAAGCTCAACTCTCTGGCCTTGCGGCGAGAATTAACAATCCTCCAGGAGATATAGACCAACCACTCAATCCAGATGCTATCACCAAATGATTTAAATGAATCCACGCTTCTATCACCCAGCTGGAATCCCTTGCAGTCACCACCTGCGGAAATATCGCCCCCAGCAGCAAACCTACTAAACCTTGTTCAAATTATGTGTATTGGCACAATCTTATAGCATGAGTACGAAAATACCACACAGTATTAAGAGTATACTATGTGTACGCTTGTGTGAGGAGTATTGTAGTATGAAGGTAGATTGATAGTAGTTCTTGTCCTTGATTAAATAAAACAAAGTAGGCGGCAACAAGCTATTTATACAGGTGCGTGTCCTCCTTGTACTCAGTAACAAAATAGGGAAAACACTGTAAGAAACATAAGTGCGAACATGTTTGACCCTGAAAACTACCAAGGAAATCCCAATAAATTATGGGTAATCTGAAGTGGTATGAGCGAAGTAAACAGAAAGATAACACATGATACATGACCGGTAAAAGGTCAGTATACATGGGAAGATAACCGAGAAATCCCGCACATAACATAAGAAATATACACATTAATTCTCAAACATTATCATGAAATATAACTGAGAATATGATATACCCTAGCTGTAGTAATGTCCGTAGTTTCCCTGAGTAAACTAGAAATAACCAGGCAGAGATATAAACGATATTACCATAGGAAATATACATATGAAACGAATTGAAGAATTTCAACACTTCACCTCATTATCTACAGCCCAACAATCTCGTCATCCGTTCATGTGCTGGTTTCGCAAGTACCTTGGTACAAATGTCGGCAAGGTTTTCTGATGACGCAACCTTCAGGAGTGTGAAAGAACCGTTATCGATCTCTTCTCGTATTTTGTGAAAATGGATATCAATATATTTTGTTCGTTCATTAAGTTGATGGTTGGTTGCCAGAAAATTTGCGCCAGTATTGTCAGCGTGTAAAGCGATCGGGGTTGCAAGCCGGATGTCACTGAGACCTTTGATGTACCATTGGATTTGCCTTGCTGCTAGGGACATACCTACATATTCCGCTTCCGTAGTAGAAGTTGCAACTGAGGCTTGCTTCTTGGACCGCCAGGATATACAGGCATTGTTAAAGAGAATAACATACCCTGAGAAGGAGCGGCAGGTATCGAGATAAGCTGCAAAGTCCACATCCACATAGGTGTTCATAGCGTTTATAGTTGTAAAAGGGTAGAAGAGTCTAATGTCTTTTGTACGGTGAATGTACCGAAGGACGTGATTAGCGGTCTTTAGGTGGATTTCGGTCGGGCAGGAACAAAATTGTGAGGGAAAGGATATTGTATACACTAGATCGGGTCTGGTACTAGTAGTCAGGTACATAACTAATCCTATTATCAATTGGTATATTGACATATCCGGTATCTGTTCATCCACTGTCCCTTTCCGTAGTTGAATGCCATTGGGTGTTAAGGTTCGACTATCTATATCGCGCAACCGGCAACGATATATGATTCAGTCTATCA
>QFET01014235.1:0-33093 GCA_003316355.1 Tuber calosporum
CTGGTCACCCGCTTGTGAGCGGTCATTTGAACATCTAAAAGAGTTGTTCACCACTGGTACCATTCTGACACACTTTGATGGCTCTCGTCCCACTACGTTGGAGCCCGAGGCCACTGATTTCGCATTGGGTGCTGTGCTATCCCAATTATGTGATGAACAGAAATGGCACCCAGTGGCCTATCACAGTAGGAAGTTCCTGCCTGCGGAGGTGAACTACGATGTTCACGATAAAGAGATGACCGCGATCGTCGCAGCATTCAAGGAATGGGATCATCTGTTGCACTTGGTGGAGGACCAGAATGTGGTATATACAGACCACAAGAATCTGGAGTTCTTTAATAGGACCAAAGTCCTAAACCGGAGGCAACACCGCTGGGCTGAATTCCTACAGCCGTTTAACTTCAAGGTGGTGTACCGAGAAGGCCGGCTTAATGAGAAGGCAGATGCGTTATCGCGGCGTAGGTACTACCGCCCGGAAGGGGGCAGTGATCCTATACCACAAACATTTTTTCGGCCTGGGCAGTGGCACATACAGCAGGAACGAGACCTCCTGCGCCCACAGATGCTACTTACTTGTCAGGGTTTCGCCAGCAGTCTGGATTTCTGACAAACTTGCGTGCTGCTGCGGAATTAGACCAGGCGTACCTGGTAGTACTGTAGGCAGTGGTTAACAAAAGTAACCCTGTGGATGCCCATTTCGATTTTGAAAAGGACTTGCTCACCTACAAGAATCGGTGGTATGTTCCGAAAGTCGAGGGGCTTAAGCGAACAATCATGGAAGCAGAACATGATTCACGCATCGCTGGACACGTTGGAACATATAAGACAATAGCATGATTTAAGGCAAACTTCTACTGACCGAGAATGGAGGAAAACATCACTGAATATGTTCGGACCTGTGATGTATGCCAAAGAAGCAAAATGATCCGGCATAAGAAGTTTAGCTTGCTGGAGCCTATGGAAGTTCCGATGAGACCATGAATGCTATTTCCATGCACTTCATTGTGGCATTACCAAACTCAGAGGGATATACAAAGATTTGGGTCATAGTGGATAGTTTCTCCAAGATGGCTCACTTTATCGCTTTAGCAATTGAGGTGCCCATAAAGGAACTTGCGCTCATATTTCTCTAGGAGATTTGGTGATTGCATAAGCTCCTACAATCGATCATTTCTGATCGTAATACCCATTTCATCTCCAAGTTTTGGATGAGTCTAATGGATCTACTACAAGTCAAACTCAATGTATCGACAGCCTTCCATCCGGAAACAGATTGCCAAACTGAGAGGGTTAATCAGACCTTGGAACAGTACCTAAGAAGTTACTGTTCCTACCTACAAGACGATTGGGCTGCACTGCTACCCTTAGCGGAGCACGCATACAATACGTCAGTATCTGAGTGGTCGAAGGTCTCACCCTACGAGGCGAACTACGGGTGTGTGCCACGGACCAATTGGTCCGGAGCCGTGTCTGAACATCAAAGTATACACCCAAACAGTGAACTTGTTGTCAAGGATTGGGAGGGTACATGGCAAGATATTCGAGAGACACTACAAAGGGCCTAGGAACGACAGCGGAAATGACATGACCAGAAGCCTCTTCCATCACCAGAGTATCTCACCCTGGAGGATGTTGTCCAAGGCAGAGCTAAGAAGGGAGACCGTCTTATGTTGGACCAACGTAACATTCGCACTAAGCGACCTATGGAGAAACTAGACTACAAGAGATTTGGACCTTTTGTAGTTAAGAGTAAAATAGGGATACGTGCTTATGAGCTACAGCTGCCTGCAAGGTGGACAATCCATCCGGTCTTCAATGTAGGACTTCTGGAACCTTACCGTGAGGATCTGGTAGGCAGACCTGCTAAAGCCATACCAGAACCTGACAGCGTTGATTCGGAGCCCAACTATATAGTAAGAGCCATAGTAGATAGCCGGTGGTATGAAAGTATGAAAGAAAAATTCCCACACCGGTTTGTACAATACTTGTTGTCGTGGGAAGGGTATGGCAGTGAAGAAAATTCATCGGAGCCGTTTGAGATGTTGGAAGGAACTGCGGGCAAGACATTGCTGCGCTTTCATGACCGCTATCCGGCTAAGCCAAGGGATCACCGTGTAGGAACAGTACCTGCAAAGCGGTTAAGTGGGAAAAAAATCAGGCCACACAAGAAAACTAAGTCTGTGGACATACTTATGGAAGAGGGGAGTAGTGCAACGATACGTAGATCAGTTGGTATAGCTTACCGAACCTCAGCCCAGCCAGTGGTCCTACTAGGACATGGACAGGAACGGTACCAGACACCTGCAAAGTGACATAGCAACCATAAGTACCTTTCCTGAAGAAAGGTTACTTAGATACCTAGTTAGATAGGATCACCCAGCAAGGCCGGGTAACCTTGGTGCACACTTAGGTAGGGTAACCCCGCTAGACAGGGTAACCCAGAGCTACTGTCAGGCAGGGTAACCCTCTTGAGTAGGGTAACCCGGAACCATAGTTAGGCAGGGTAACCCTTTAGATAGGGTAACCCATCTCCTCAGTTAGGCAGGGTAACCACCTAGGCAGAGTAACTGGGAGCCCTAGGAATACTTGGTAAGCAGTGTAGACGCCGCCGGGCGTGCTACATTCGCGTAACCAGGTGTTTCTAGCACTTGAAATCGCGTGTAACAAATAGGTCAGTTACGCGGAAGCCTCTGGTGACGCAAAGTGGCGTTACACAGACTTCCGCAGCGATTTGCACCATGATAGGGCCCAGTTACCCTACCTTGGGGAGAGCGGGTGAAATCTTGGACCTCAAGTTACCCTCCCCTAACGTTACGCGAGACTCGAAATCCTACTACAAGTACCCCAGGGTCGTAGGAGTGATTTAGGCGCGTCCAACATCCTCTTGTGGCTCCCACGTTCACCCCTTGCGACGGGTGGGAAAGGGTGACAGTTGGTAAAAGCCTAACAAAACTGAGAAATCGAAGGTGGCAGCGTAATCCCGTATACGTCACTCCCGTCCTTCCGACCAGATGCTGTCCGCAGGATATATATAGGGGTGGGCGACGGCCGACCTGGGCAAGTTGTCAGTATTGACCTCAGATGGCCTTCCGAGGGTACTCTAAGTGCCTATAATCCCTATGGGATGTATGGGGGTCCTCTGGAATAGCTATCTGAGAGTCGGGGATTAACGGAGGTTTGTCCGGATAAAACTCTACTACTTACACAACGATAGCCCAGGCGCTATACCATTACTGAGGGACGTTACAGGACTCTAAGAGGCATTCCGTCTTATCACGGCTAAGGTGATCCCTGAACGCTAGGCTATAGGTGGCGCCTATTTAGCCAACTCAGTAAAGACACTTACCGGGGGAGCTATGCAGTCACAAGAAAAGCTTCCGATAGGCCAAGTAGACACAGTTGACTGCAGTGCTTGCATAGACGGAAAAAGCCATAGGGCTACTGAGTCTCATACCTAGGTTTGGGTCCAAAGTCGGATTGTCAGTTGGCCATTGACAAGACGGCGATCGGAAAGGTTTTTCTTTCCTGCAGGCATAATCAAAATGCATTGCAGAAAACTTCTATGATTGAACAGACTCAACTTACCTGACGGATCCACAGGCCCTGAAGTTAATTCCGGAAGGGCCATGTGTCAGATGATCCCTGAGTGGAGAATGGAGCTCTCTTAACAGTCGAGTAGGGATGGGTGTCGTTGGCTTTATAATTCTACTTAAGTAAACGCGAACCGCACTCTACTCTGATAACCAACTATTCTCTCGACAAGACTTGAATTGAGTGAAGCTCTGGCTTAACGATATTAAGTTTTATCCTTTGATTCAATTATTTTTATCTTTACCTTCTGTGAACTTTGCGTTGAGTCTTTTGGTGCGGTCGCAACCTTAGGATCCATCTTCCTATAGGGTGCCCCCGTTACACAAACCCTGGTGGAGTTGTGATAACTCAGCTATCTATCAGGGCTTTGACATATAGCATGGGTGTTTAGTGCATGTATGAAGGGGCAGGAGGTAGGTGAAAGTACATATATGGCAGTTAAAGAGGCACGTAAAAAGGATGATGTTGGGAGCAGGAGGGGGCAGCTGTCCTCATATGTCATCAATGAGATAAGAGAGAGTGGACCAAGGAGCTTTAGCCCAGTTTGGGGTACGGTCAGGCTAGTGCAAAAAGGGTGTTCACAGTGTGATGGTGATTGGAACATGGTCAGAGCCAGTAGAAGGTTAACACCTTATAAACTAACAAAGGGGGTAATGGAGGGATTTACAAAGGCAAGGACCAGGTCTCCAGGTATGTTTGTGCCATTAGAGGGAAACCTAGTAAATACACCAGTGGTGTTAAGAAGTGAGTAGCCTAGTTTTAATGTCAGGTGAAAGTAGGAGGAGGATAGATTAAATTGGGAATCTGAGAGGACCCATAGGGCGTCTTGTAGGGGATCAGGTAGGCTTAGATCCCCAAGCAGCAAGTTAGGAAAGTGATGATCACTAAACCAGGTCGTTGGGAAAAATATACCCAGATGAGAGGATCGGCTGGTAGTGAACTATACTTTGTAAAAGCCAAAAACCCTTCCAGCCAAGTTGAAAATGTCCTAAGGGGGAGTGGATGTCAATTGTCATAAGATGAAGGCGGTCAAAGAAAACTGGTGGAAATGTAAAAATTTGTATATAATCTAGGTGAGTGTAAATGGTCACTGTAAGTTTGGCGCCATTCGTAGTATGTAGGGAAAAGGACATAGAGGAGGAAAATGATGAAGGCACAGTTAGAAGAATGGAGGAGGTTATGGGGTGACGAGTGGAAAGGGAATAGGCATAGCTGCAAGGCTGTTAAATAAGCAGAGAGACACATAACAGCTCTAAAGGCAGTTATACTAAATGAGGGTAAGAGTTATACTTGAGGGCTGTGCCGGGGAAGTAGGGTCCTGGACGGGACTCATTGGCAGGGAAAGCCTGAAGGGCCATGGGGAAGAGGGGAACTATCAAGCCAGGTGGATATTGGTGTAACCGATTTGGGGTGGGGCTTATCTGGGTCACGACCCTGTGGGTCTGGCTCGGAAAGGGTGGTTAGATCCAGCACAATATAGTTGCGGTAGAGGGAATCCAGGGTTGGTCATGGAGTGGAGGTGCATAATGAACTATAACATCATCAGGTAGATTGGAATCCACTGGCACAGAGGGGGTTTCATTGTGGATGGGAAGGAGGAGGTTTGAAGGGCAGGACTAGTTAGTATCCAGATAGGATACTGCACACCTAATTCATAAGTGCAGGGAGGTAGGAGTACACACAGCCAAGGATGTCGTGTTTTTACCATTAAGGTATGTGGAGTTAGAGCAGTGGTGTGCCACTCGCATGTGGGCTAGGCACATATGAGACAGGTGAGGTTGGGGACCTTGGAATTGGGGAAAGGGTGGCCTTAAAGCCAACATTTCCTACACTGCATGAAATTGTCAGAGAAGTGGGTCTTTTCAACCCTGGGTAGTCAGGAGAGGAGGCGGATAGTGGAGCTGAGCTTATTTAAATTATCACAGGCCACTTATACTATTGTGGAGGTGGTGGTCTTTGAAGCCGTGTTCTCAGACTAGATTTGGAGGAAACGAGTGAAGTTGATCATAATATCGTTTGGATTGCGGACAAGGCAAGAGAGTGATTGGAAGAGCACCAGTTGGTCCACAATGTGACAAACTATAGGTAGGGTCAGGATAGCCAGTGGTATAGCATTTGGGACAGGGAAGAAGGGACAGTAAGGCTTTTTCCCCACTGGTAATGCTAGGTTAAGGCAGTTGATAATAGTTACATGATCGGGTAAGTAGGCAAGGAAGGGTGTATGCGGATGAGTGCCCAAGAGTGTAAGCAAGCCTTTAGGGTTAACTCTAGCTGAAAAGGATAGAGGGAAGGGACTATTGGGTTGTCATAGATCTACAGCGATTAGGTCACCACTGTTGACTGCTATTCGGTCTGCCTCTGCCTTTAGTTCTGGCAAGGTATGTGTGGCAACAAATCAGTGTTCAGCATTGGGTAATGGTGCAGGCCCTCTATGCCCTACCCAGGGGAATTTCTTTGATTATCTTATATATTTGCGGTTAATGTTTAGGAACCTGCATGGAGCATTAGCTATGACATAAACGAAGCGTTAATTCCACAGAGGCAAAAGAAAAGAAATAACCACACAAGTTGGATCCTACTGGAGCCGATACCGTCACTGTGTGCAAAAATGGTAACCAATTCAAAAGGTACAGAATGAAATAAAATAAATGAAATCATAACTGCAAGGGAAGATATAATCAGGAAAGAAAAGCCATTCAGTCAGAGTCATAGCCGTAGGAGGAGGAGGCAGCCGTAGCGCAAAGTGCTGGCAGCGTAGGAGAAAGGTTTGTATGTGTAGCCCGAATGTATGAGGTGAGACCTAGGATCATATCAAGGTCGGCACAAAGTGGAGAGCCATGGCCCATTAAGGACAGTTTCTAAAGGTAAAGCGGCCGTTCATGGGACCTCGAGGTACAGTGGAGAATTGCGTGCTCAAAGGTTTCATCCCCTGAGTTGCAGGAGGAGCAGGTTGGAGAGTGATTGACGTGGCTACATGAGGATTACGCAGCAAGATAACTATAGCCAGCATGCATTTGGTGTATTCTACTAGATATAAAGAGATCGAGGCCTATGAACGCATGTGGGTGGAGGGACAGCTTATACTTGTAGTTAGGGGGGGGTTGAGCTACGAGTGTCCAATAAGCAAGGAGTTCCTTTCTGCCGTAATCTTTGATTAGTCTGTGGGAGACTGAACCTGGGATTAGACCAGAGGGGGCAGTGATTATGCTAGGTAGATAGTGAGAATATATTAGTGTGGGTTTGAAGCCATTCAGTGTTATCGTGACTAATAGGTAATATATCCCACCAATGAGGAGGTGAGAGCGGATGGCAGGAGTGGGACTTAATTGATCCCAGCGGAGAGGAATATAGTTGGCCCTCAGGCCACGATGGAAGCGGCCAGTGGTGTCCACAGCCCTTAAGTTAAAGGAACATGAAAATAAAGGAGGCAGCTGGAGTGCAGACGGGTTGATCTTGGGAGGGGAGCAGGCAAACGATAGTGCTGCCATCCTGCGGCGGTGGGGGAGGAACGAATTCAGACAGGAGAGGCAAGCCTCAAAAGGTAGGATGAATACTTGAGTCAATGAGAAGTTGTTGGTGACCTAGTGTTGGATCTTACTCTATATGACTTCCATTTTCCCTACTATGGCAGCCTTTGGGATGAGGAGCTCAGCTACATAACTGAGAATAGGTAGGAGCAGGCCCATAGCAAGTTTGCGGTTAAGGTAGGGGATTAGGCCCATGCCCGGAGGAGAGAGTTGCCTTATGAGACTTATGTCCCCTTGCGCAATAGCAACCCTCTTATAGAAGTGATCAGAGGTTTCCATTGAGGGGGAGAACCAGTATCCTAGCTATCGGACTATGAAAGAAAGGTGGAAAAGACTCCCCTCCAGAGAAATAGGAGTCAGTGAAGGGGGAAAGTGATCCTGTGGGGTACGCCTGTGGATTAGTTTATTTACCGGATGGGGAAGGTCAATCCGAGTGGGGTGGCCTTTCTGCAAAGAGCAGTATATTAATATTGAAGAAGCTGTGTGTTCCTCCGGTATGACACAGACCCAACAGTAACTGTACAATCATCAACATAGAATATTTAATCCCCTTAGGGATGGAGAAGTGTAGGAAAGATAGATAAATTGAAAAATAACAAAGGAGAGGTTAGTCCTGGGGGGCACCCACTTGAACAGGGAAGAAAATATTAGGGGAGCCCTGAAATATCAGGTGGCATTTCTGGTCAGTTAAAAAACACCGCATCCAAGAAACCATATAGGGAGATACTCCCTTGGTACAGAGAAGAGAAGATGAACAACTAGAGGAAACATTATCAAAGCCCCCTTTGAGGTCAAGGAAGAGGGTAGAGGTCTTGAGGCCTCCATGCTGCAGTTTGAGGAATTCATGTATGAGGGAAGAGCATGCGTCGAAGGTACTTAGACCTCAAAGCGAGCGCTATTGGTTTGGGTAGATAAGGCCACCAGTGCAGACCATTTGCGATAGGTGGGTTACCATTATCCTTTCAATAATCTTAGAGACAATTTCTAAGAGGACACTGACTCGGAAGGAGGAGGGGGAGTTGTAGTCAGATTTGCAGAGCTTGGAGAGGACACTGCAGTTGGCTTTTTAGAGGGATGGGAGGTCGAAACTGTTGGTCAAGAGGGGACCTAAGAGGGAGGTGAGGAAGGTGTGGTTGATGATGTTAATCCTCTTCCATATACTCCCTTAACCATGGGAGATAGCAAGTTAATTATACACTTTTCCTAGTACTTATGTTAGCTATATATATGAAGTATCCTTAAACACCTAGGCCAAAGTCATAGACAGTGGAAACACCATTTGACAATCACGATGTATATCTTGCTCCTTCACATGATCCCCTGAACTATAATTTATTCCGTAGTTGTCTAGCACTCCACCAGTAGATAGACTTTGATTTATTTGCCAAATGATCTAAGTTCCAGTTCATGTAGCCCATTTGCAAACAGCTTTATGGAATACCAGTTGATCAGTCTGGATAACTCTTTTTCTGGCATATATTCACACAGGTGTATATCCATTTGGATTCTCAAGACCCTTATTCCTCAATTTTTTTAGACTCTAGATCTTTCACCAAGGCTGTGCAGCACTACTATAGACACTACTTCTTGCCCTACATGGGTGGTAGTCCTATAGTAACTTTCCTATTCTATATACTATTACATCATATAATTTTATATGATTTCTCATATAGGTAATAAGGCCATCCTGGATTGAATAGTGTAGGTAGTCAGTGTTTATGAGGACTTGCCACAATGAATGGTGATTCTGGAAAGCTTGTATAACCCCCAGGTAGACCTTTTGCATAATGGATGAGTGCAGGCTAACAAGGAAGGTCTAGGCCTCATTGGGCTCTAATGTATTCTGAAAAGCTGCTGGATTAATCGAGAGAGGTCTAGAAGCTGGCGAAGCTGCTGTAGCTGGAGGGGGAAAGGCTGGAGTTAACATATCTGCATGTGTAGGGTATTTGGTCCTAGGGGTTGGGAGGGTGGTAGAGCTATCTTTGATGAAGGTGGGCTGCTTTCCATTGCGGTATTTGATATTCCTTTTACTTTCTTTCCTTGCTTTCACTTTTCTGTATGCTTCAGCCAATATTTATTTGCTTTCTTGATGTACAAGTAGGTAAGGCAATCATCATAATAGCTGGCTGTCTATCTGGAGGCTGCATGGCATCATTTCTCTCTAGTCTGGTAAAGGGTCAAAGTGGGTTTACCTCTTTAAGAGATGCCTACCTGGATGCTGCTCTCGTTAGAGTTAGCTCTATGCTTGCACATTTGTGGGCGAGTAACTCTATTTACTGCTATCTCTGTACTTACCTAGTCGTATAAGTAGCAGCAATAGATAGATTCGCAAGTAGTGAGGGATGGAGAGTAGTTTTTCCCTTCGATAGGGTCTATTTCGCTGTCAGAATCTAGGCTATAGTATGAGCAGGAAGTGTAGTTTGATGGAATATGATTGGAGTTGTGGTTATGGAGATCTGAATTTTTAGAGGTAGGGTCCTGTAGTACTATATCTTGATGCCCAGTATCAGTTTCATCAACTCAAGATAGATAAAAGACCAGATAATGGTAACTCTGTGCAAGAATTTATTTTAAAATTGAGCTGGCTAAAATGCATTATCCATCTTCACTGCTGGGAACAGAGATTCTTCTGTATCATAAGCTTGTTAAGACTCACAATATCAGTATCTATACTAAAGCATCTGTAGGATAACATGTGGGTGAAGGCTTGGATGGCCTCAACTATTCCAAGCACTTTCTGTTGGTATGTAGATTAGTTACTTGGAGAGAGTGACAGTTTCCTCCAATGGAATTCTGACAGTCTAGCTGTATCTCTGATAGGTCCTTGGCCTATCCAAGTACCACTGACGGTTGGAGATGCTAGAGTGAATCACCAGATTGGCTCTGAGTTTATAATATCAATAGGTCTAAGAATCTGATGAATTTTTTACCACCTTTTTCACTGTCTGAAATACAGCTTCCAGCAAGTTAGTCCAAATATATTCAGCATCACTGGAAAGGTCTCTGAGTTGTGGAATAATAGTGGTGATTTGTAGTAGGAACTGTGAGATATAATTAACCATCAAACTAAAGTGCTGATGTTCCTCTGGATTCTGAGGTCTTCTCCAGGCTGCATTACTTCTGATCTTCTATTGTGCTTGATGAATGACTTTTTCATCAATCAGGTGTCCCAGGATATCAACCTTTTCTGCAATGGAGAGACATTTGTTTAGGTTGGCATATAGCTGTACTTTTTGCAGCTTCTGGCAAACAGCTTTTATATGCTTGATATGACCGTGGTGGGTATTATTATATATCAGGAGATGGTCAATATATCTGTAAACAAAGACTTGTAATTCTTTGGCAGGTGTCTCTTCTATGACCATTATGAAAGTTCCTGGTGCTTTTATGTCCTCTTCCAATATCACTTCACAGGTGAAGCCTCCAAATAGTATCTTGATAGTATTCTACTTCTCAGGCTCAGGTTCAACCTTGGTCTGAAAATAGGGGTCACTGAGGTCTAACTTTCTTCTGAAGAGCATGTGCCCATAGTATTTAGTATGAGCTGCTGGTTGAGAATCGGAGCTTAGGCCTTAATAGTGCTATCTTTCCTATAGTAAAGCTCCACAAATAGCCTTATTGTAACCTACTCTCAAGTGTCTTGAGAATCCCAACAGGAGTCTGTAGATACTTTTAGGATAGGCCGAGAAGCGTCGTTGGAATGGTCTTCAATAGACAAGGTAAAAGGTATAGAACTAATAGAGTGACCATTCAAGCTGTAGTATTAAAGATGATAGTCCTGTGAGGCTTGAGAGTCCGAATCCTTAAGGGATTGTAGGCTCTTTAAATATAAAGATTGTAGCTAGGAAAAACTAAACAAAATCGCAAATATCATGTCCAACAAATATTATAACAGAGGGAGCATAGCAAGGTAACAATAATCCAAAAACAGAGTATTAAAAGCGATAGGATGGAGCTAACAAAATAAGAGACTGAATACCAACAAGTAGGGACAGGCGATTCCTAATTCTATACAAATCGAGTAGATAGAGCTGGAGACTAGCGATATTCAAATATGTTGAATCAAGGAGTAGTTAATGATATGTGCAACAAGGTAAGAATAACTAATTAGGAAGGCATAACCAAGTAGGAAGTGACAACCAAGAGGGAGTGCTTATCAGATATAAGCTCAATTAAATAATAATCAACCTCAAGTTAGTAGCAATAGTAGAACCATAGTAGGATTCCATTGCAGAAATGGTAGTCGAGTTTCCGGTATTTCAGGGACAAAATCCTAAGGAACCATCAGGAGGAAGTCTAGTATATCATCGTGTTTAGACATTACTGGGAGAGGCTGAATACTAATCCCATTGCAGAATATCAGACTTGGTAGTTAGGGAAGCCGATGGTATTTTTCTACAGTCCAGGACTGTGCCTACGTGTATCAGGTCTTTTATACTAAATAGATTATCATGATATGATACTGGAGTGACGCTCATGTCTACCTTGGGTACATTCATGCTTCTAATTTCGATATCTATGATGCAGTCATGATTGCTGCTTGATCTGGATCCCTAGACTACTATTTTGAGTATGATAGGCATCTTCTTAATTGTATTGGGGGTATTCTTAGGTGTGAGAGAGCAACCAGTTATTAGAGTATTACTAATAGTTCCGGTCCCTTATGGGACCCAGGCGGGATTGTTTCCAACTAGTGTTGTAAATGCTAATAGTTGGAATAGCCTAACTGCTTCAGTGAGGATGTCAACTCTAGTCTTGTAGGTTATAATTGTATTCCTTCGATCCAACCCTCCTGTGTTATCACTTTCAGACTCATAGTAATCTTTATCAGTAGTGGAGGTGTCGTGGTTAACTGTGATATCATTGGACTTGATCTCCATCTTTGCACAATTGTTTGTTCTATGTCCTGCTACTCCCCAGTAGTCACAGGGTCCTTCTTTCTTGCATCGCTCCCTTTCCTTCTTGTTTGGTTTGATATATTTAGGAGGCTCCCTTTTCTCATAAATGCTTTTGCATTTTCCTGCAGGCTGGATGCTAGTTTGTTTTGGGGAGTTCTGACCTTTGTTTAGATTATTTTTGGAGGTGCTGAAGGAGTTGTCACTACTCACATAGGCTCCTGTGTTGAACATTGTTGCATTATCTGTTTCTGCCAATTGTACCACTTGATTCCCATGATCTAGGTATCTTATATATGGGTCTATTTACCTTATGAGCCTGATAATCATGGTGACTAAAAAGTGGTTCGTTTCTGTATATTTTGATTTAGAGTCTGGAGGAAGTGCTACTCTTAGGTCTTTGTGTTCGGCAGTGAGCTTTGATATTCTCGCAGGCTTGCCTCCTAAGAACTGTTTTAGATTCAGACATCTAAGGTCCAGGATATTTGTATTGATCGATGCTTCAAAAACCTGAACAAATAAATTGTGAAATTCCTGTAGGTAGCGTTGGTTGTCTTCAAACGCATCCATGAGGTTCAGGTAGGCACTATGGCTTGTTTTTCTGTATAACCACCATAGTAGTCTACAATATCCTCTGTGTCATCAAAGACAACATACTTGGATAAGTACTTCTTAACCACCTTAAAATAGTACTTGAGCTTGTCTGATTGTAGATCTTTGCTTTCTCAACTGAACTAGAATAGTTGTAGAAGCTTGATCTTTAGTTTTCAGGGTTTATCTAGAGTGTCAGCCATCATAATAGATACTGGAAGTGGTGCAGCAGGTGTCTGCGAGTTGCTGATTCTTTTCCTTTTCCGTGAGGTAGTGGTAGTGGACCACTGGGTCCTGGGTAGACTACATATCAGCCAGGTGGTGTGACACTTCTAGAGGGTACTGCAGAGGGTGTTCGAGTTCTAAACACTGTATCTATGAGACTTCTAGTTCTTGGTCTAAATTACAGAACTGTCTCAGTTCTCTGGAGTACAATTTGAAGGTTATGCTTTGTATTAAACTCCCCTTCGTAGTGTGTATCAAGGTTTCATAGTTGTAGCAAGAATTGTTTAGGTATAGGTGTATCATCACCTTCATCCTCTGGTTCTGTATCGTGTGATTCCCAGGTCTGCAGTGAGGTCTGGATATCCATCCAAAGCTAATGGTCAACGTCTTCTCACTGCAATATTGAATCTAGCACCTTAGCTGCGAGTTTAACCCTGTATATTTTAGATCTATCTTGTTATCCAAAAGAGGGAAGGGTGATGAATGCTACCTAGTGTTTTCACCCTAGGGAACCAGAAACCAACTTCTAAGTATCTCAGTAATCCTGAAGCAACTCAGAAGATATAAATAAGATAGCGGAACAAGCATCAATCGATAAGTCTTCAATAGACTAGGTAAAAGGAGTTGGAACTACTAGAGTGACCGTTCAACTCGCAGTTCTAAAGATTATAGTCCTTTGAGGCTTGTGTGTCCAAATCGTTAGGGGATTGCAGGCTTTATAAATACAAAAGATTGTTGATAGGAAAACTAAACAAAAGCGCTAACATCCAGTCCAACAAATATGCTAACAGAGGCAGCATAACAAGGACGATATTCTGCAAACAAATGGTTAAAAGTGACAGGATAGAGCTAACAAAACAAGTATTGGAATCTACAAAAGGAGGATCAAGCAATCCTTAAGACTATACAAATCGAGTAGGTATAGCAGCAGGATAGAGATACCCAGATGGAGAGGTTAAGGAGGGGTAGTGATAATCAAAACAAGGAAAGAATAACCATTTAGGAAGTCATAACCAATTAGGAAGTGACAACCAAATAGTAGCTCTTATCAGGTATAAACCCTAATAAGTAGTAATCAATATCAAGTTTGTAGTAATAGTAAATACAAAATAGGATTCTGTTACATTCCCCTTAAATGAAACAAGATAAAACAACAATAAGGAATCTCAAAAGGG
The DNA here is from genome assembly GCA_003316355.1 of Tuber calosporum. Taxonomy (NCBI): domain Eukaryota; kingdom Fungi; phylum Ascomycota; class Pezizomycetes; order Pezizales; family Tuberaceae; genus Tuber; species Tuber calosporum. The sequence goes on from QFET01014235.1 coordinate 14,005, forward strand.
CTTAATAACCACCCCGTATTTGAAGCATTCTACTCAATTTCAAAACGTATAACTTAATCAGTAAACATATATCCATCACTGCTGCCAGGATATACACCTTAATTAGCTCCATAGGGGTGATGACCTTACCATAAAGCAGTTAGCATTCCTCACGGATTCATCCAAGGAGAAGAGTGTTGTGCCGGTATCGGATTCTGCGTAGTCTGTGGATTCAAGCGGTTTCCAAAATCCGTCTGGATTAATGTCAGGTGAGAGGTGGGTATAGTGTAGTTTCTGGAGTGAGTATGCAGAGAAAGTCTGCCCATGGGATGAAGGTAGTCTATGAGATATAAGTTTATTGTAGGTATTGAACCAGTAGAATCTGATAAGACTGATAGCATATTCTAGGTTCTAGAGGGGTTCCCAGGTTGATTCGATTTTGTCATAGCCATTCTGATGCACCAAGAACTGTCTCTTTCTGTGATAGATTCTAATCTTTCAGTATCTTTGGATTTCCAATTACTCGTGTCCACTGGCATCCATGGTCAGAAGTTCTTTGGATTTGGGTTCAAGGTTTCCTCTGAAGGCGAAGGGGTTGGGTCCTAAGTAAAAACTAAAATAGAGGTGATGGATTCATAGGTGGATTCCTGCTATAACTGGTGGATGTATGAATTTGAAGTTGTTGTGTCAGTCAGGTCCTTCGCTCAATGATAAGTGTCCGAACTATGGTTCAACTAGTTTGTGATTTCGTACAACCTTATGGATATTAGGTGGTGACTGTAAGACAATTTCAGTTTCGATATGGATGATTAGAGATCCATCCTTTCTTCTGTTTTCGCCGGAGGTAGTTTGGCGTGCTCTAGCCTTCCTGAGTTTATCCTAGGCAGGTTGTTGATTCTTCATGATCTGGAGGCAATGTCGACTACTGCTGGTACTAAGGTAGGGAGAACTCTGACGCTGTGGAGAAGCTTTGGTAGTTTGTTAAAGTTGATTTCGAAGGTAGAGAATTCTGTACTATCACTTGGGGCTGCATTGATTGTAGTCTGGACATCAGGTAGGTGGGAACCCACTTGGTTCTTAATGGGTTAACATAGTTCCTAAGGCATTGGCGAACAATTTTGATTTTGTGCTCAGTCAGTCTATTGGTGAAGGAATAGTAAGCTGTACCCATATTGTAATCAACATTGAGTTTCACCATTAGCTGTGTCCAAAAGCGTCAGGTAAACTTAGGGTCTCTTTTAAATACTAGTAAGGTTGGGAAACCATGATTGGAGAAGACTAGTTCAATAAGGGTGTGTGCTGTTACGATAGCAGTGATATTTGGGGAGACTGGTATCAGGTAGGTGAAGCCAATAAATGGATCCAAGACAACCATAATGAGTACAAGCTTGGAACCGATAGGGAAGGGTGCGGGAAAGTTTCAATAGACAAGAAAGGCTGTCTGGGACAGGGATGGGGGTGACTGATCCTTCAAAGAGGTGGTAGATTACTTGTTCAGTTGGTATAGATAGCATTTGTAGATGTAGTCTTTAAAATCGTTCCATATAGAGTGCCAGCTGTAGTGTCTTAAAGCATATTCAAAACATTTCTCCCAACCCATGTGTGACATTTGTTCATAGGTAATGCGTACAATTTCGCTTCTAGCCTTGGCACCTTTGTAGCTTGGTTCATAGGTGGTATAAGGACAGTCACTACTGTCATCATTCTCCTTTATGACGAGAACTCCAACTCACAAGAGCAAGTTAGGGTGGTCGATACCCTTGGTAACCAACTCAAGGAGAGGGTTATTCTGAGTAGCATTTCTAATGCTGGAGTAACACTTTCCTTTCATGTAGTTGGTAAGCCGAGAAGCGGGAAGGTTAAGCTGCGAAGAGGGCTGATCAAGGAAGTAATATTGATAATCGAAAGGTGCCTCTAGTATAGATCGATTACAACCTTGGTCAATATCCGGTATTTCTCTTTCTTTTCCTTTTTCTGTAACCCGAATTGGTTACTATTATTAAGGCTGACAAGGCTAACGGAAACTAGCAGGGCTAGTAAGGGGTTAGTATGTTTTGTTATTGGTTTCAAGTATCGATTGATACTTAGTTTGTTTTGTTATTAGTTTCAAGTATCGTTTGATACTTAGTATGTTTTATGTTTGGTTTACGTATCAGGCAGACACCCGATATGTTTTATGTTTGGTTTTATGTATCGGGATGATACATATTTCATTTGTTGCACTGTTTAGGTGCATGTGGCATTTGTTTAATTGGGTGACTTTACTAGCAGAGCTTGGTTATATCTGTTGATTGGAAATCAAATGGAGGGATATGGAAAGCTTTGGAAAAGTGAGATCATGTATTTAAGACTGCCCCTCTGGAGCTTAGATAGGGTAGACTTCGACAAACAGAGTTTTCAATATACTTGGTTGCGCAGTTAGTTCTTTTCAGTTCGCACAAAACCACAGCAAGTAAGTCTAGGACTTAGAGATGCTGTCGATATAGTAATCGACGGCTATTAAACAACTTCACGAGATCTCCGGTAGTACTACTCACTTGAAGTCCAGACAGTTGGGGATCTGAGTTACTATCGTTATACCTTATCGAGACGCATTCCTCTTGGTGCCTGATACACCCTGAGGAGCGTTACATTTATTTAACTTCCACAAGTAGTAGAGTTAGAAGCAGGCAGAGGTTGGGAAACCTCAGGCTTGCAAACAGTTTGCCCGAATAGGTGACGAATGACTTCAGCCGAGGTCAGGTAAGCCGATCCTGCGACAGGAACTTACCAAAAAGAACGGCAGTCAGAGCGCCAAAGGCGAACAATTTACGGCATCAAGCAACAAAGTATACGAAGCAGGGATACAGTTATCACGAGACCAAGCAAAGCAATTGCTAGCAGAATTGGGGAAGAAACTAGCCAAAGAAAAAGCGAGAACTCGAGGAGAGTTCCCCGGTATGCCAAAGGGATTGAGGGGAAAGCAAGGAGCAATACCCAAGAGCAATCCAAGAAGCTCAGACAGCGAAGAGAGCTCCGATAGCTCAGGTGATTCCGACGACATGTCGAATCCTGGACCTAGTAATGCTCCAGTAGCTAGAGAGCCAACACCAGCAACTACAGCGAAGCTTGGCATCAAGGTTCCTACACTAAAGAAGTTCAGTGGTGAAGGAGAAGATCTTAAGCCAGAAGCGTTCGATCGTTGGTACCAGTCAGTCCAGTTATACCTGAGACTACACAGAGTTAACTCCAAAACAGGCAGGGCGGGAAACTATTGGATACTGTACACAGAAGGGAGAGCTCAAAAAGCAGCTTTCCAAGTGGCAGAAAACTATGATAAACATCTAACCAGAGATCTGCTTATCGATTGGTTAAGAGAACGATTCCAGTCATCCAGACAGAAGCATGACCTTTACAAACGATTCCACAAGATTGAACAAGTGAAGAATGGGAAGACACAGCACATCACGACGGTGGCTACAGATCTGTTGATGTACCGTTCACGACAACCAGAAGGCACTATTTCCGAATATGCATTCATCTAAAGGTTCTTCCATTGTATGCACACTAGGCTAAGGCGTGACGTTGAAACATCGTATGATTCTAGAGAAACAGTCCAGACCACAATAGCCTATGCAGAAAGAGTCGATGAAATGCTCCATGATATAGGTGCTTATGGAAAGGATAAGCAGAAAGATCGATACAAGGAAGACAACTCTAAGAAGGACAACAAACTCCAATGGAGGAAAAAGGAATCTAACAAAGCAAAGACTTCTAGAGAAAAAGTAGCCTGCTTTACGTGTGGTGGTAAAGGACACATGGCAAAGGATTGTCCCAACAAATGCGACAAAGGGAAAGGAAAGACACCTAAAAAGAAAACATCATCGAACTGAGTTGAAGAAGTCAGCAGCGTAGATGAAGTATTTGTCAATGCCCTAGAAGTCGAGACCAATGCATTAGCACAGAACATCTTTACCCAAGGGAAATAAGAGCCACACAGCATTTGAAAAAACGATCCTGATTAACGGCAAACTAGAGAGAGTCCTATTCGATATAAAAACAATAGGAACAGACCTATTAAGCACAACCTTTGTCACTACACATGGAATCCCATGTACCAAAATGGCAACCCCTGCAACCATTCATATGGCCATGAAAGGGTGACATTCTGAATCCCAAAAAGAATGTAACGTCAGCATAGCAATTGGGAAGATGAAGACTACAGGCAATAAAATACTGGTGGGAAACTTAGTTAAGTACAAGTATTTGATTGGAATGCCATTACTATCACGAAACAATGCATCAGTCGAATGTGTAAAGCTGTGGATTCACTTTCCTGACCACAAGATATGGGTCAATTGCAAGCTAACAAGTACCAGATTTCCATCAGCTGTGACGAGCAAAGAAGAGATAATGGAACAATACCCGAAGGTATTCCCAGATCCGATTACAGAAAGGTTGCCACCTTTAAGGTAGATCAATCATCGAATCAGAGTAAAGAATCCAGAAATTCTGAAGACGATGCCAACATACTCAGTACCTGAAAAGTACAAGATTCGACTTAAAGCATGGCTGGAGCAGAAACAGCGAGAAGGAGTCATTGAACCAGCAGAAGTGCCAGGAGCAGCATCGATGTTTGTATCAGTCAAAGGAAAGACTGATGGCAGGATCAGATGTCTAGCGGACCTGACAGCGAGAAATGACAATACCAGGAAGGATGACAAACCTATTCCGAACCAAAGGAGATTACTAAATGCACTAGCAAGGGCGCGATACAGGAGCAAGATTAACCTAAGCGACGCCTATTTTTAAACCAGAGTGCACCCTTACGATGTTAAATATAACAGTTTCAAAACACCCTTTGCGGGTTTTGTCAGAGAGATTATATTACAAGGAGACATGTATGCACCAGGAATATTGATGAGGATCATGTAAGATCTGCTCACCGTCTACCTAGGAGATTTTGTGTGGATATATATCGACGATATACTCATATTCTCTGATACAGAGTCCGACCAACTGAAACACATTAAAGCGGTGTTTGACAAGTTGGAAAAAGAAGAGTTCTTTGCGAGTAGAAAGAAGTCCGACTTCTTTGCTAAAGCATTACCAGTACTAGGCCACGTCATCAACGACAAGTTGCTTAGAGCATCACCTGAAAAGATTAGGAGGATTGAGGAGTGGGAAACACCGAAGAATAAGAAGCAACTTCATGAGTTCCTAGGATTGGTAAATTACATTAGCCATTTCCTACCACACATCGCCACTATCACGGCATCCTTGACAGACCTTACCGGAAATGAGCAGTTTGTTAGGACACCAATACATGATCAATGCATCGAGAATGTGAAGGAAATTGCTAAACAGAATCAGGTCATGAGACCAATCAACCATACCTCAGGACAAAAGATATAACTCATTATGAATGCCACTGAATCAGGTGTAGGTGCTTGGTTAGGACCAGAAGACACACCTGAAACGGCGAGGCCTGCGGCATTGAACAGCAGGATATTCACCCACTCACAAATGACTTACAGGACTACCGATAAGGAGACACTTGCAATTATAGATGCCTTGACCTCCTTTGATCATATCCTTGCAGGGCATGAATTCACGATCATAACCGACCACTAACCACTGGTGTACCTGAAGATAGCCAAGAACCCCTAACGCAAGCAGCTGAGGTGGCGAATCCACTTGGGGAAATACGTGGCAAAGATATGTTATAGGCCGGGGAAGGGAAACTATTTATCTGACTCCCTTTCCCGTCTTTATGAGCAATTTGATCCACAACCAAACTACGCTCCAGACCCTACCAAAGAAGAAGATTTAAACCCTCATAACATAGCTTTTACATCCTCAAATATGTCACGCTTCAAACCACCCCCTGTTGAACAACCACTTTTATCGGATAACTCAGTTTGCTCTATCAGCGTTGGAAACGATTGGGGAGACAGAGTCACCCTAGAGATTAGCGATGACGAGAGAAATCATGCGGCCATGCACTGGAGTGCAAGCTACGATCGTCAGTGTACCATCCATGAGCACGAAAAACCAAGAGATAAGATAGTTCTACCTGAGCTAGTCTCTACCTACGAAGAAAGGAATAGCATCTTGCTACCTCCACGGCCGTTATTAGACCTGGGTGCTATCAGATGACGTTTGAACGAACAACTAGGAGACATGAGCTCGGATTATCATGACCAGGAGAGTCACTACCAATAACTACCTTAGGAGCCTAAGCGGCACCTCTACTCCAATGCGGTACTAGGCCAACCTAGGCTTACACCAGCCATCGAACCACCTACCCTCCCTCACCACCAGCGTACACTGCAGGAGCTTAACGAGGACGAGGAGGAAGAAGTACCAGGCCAGGAGCGAGTACAGGATTAACGGGATACGGCAGCAGTAGTGGCAGAAATGAGCAGCCAATGGAGAAGACAGATGGTGGAAGCCTACAGGAACGATGATCAAGACAAGCAGGCGCCTGATGCTAGCAACAGTGGAAGAGATAGCAAGCTATCCTACTATAGGATGGGTGATGGACTAATGTATGCAACAACCAGGGCTGGTCAAGATTGTCTATACATACCAAAGGGACATGCAGTGATTGGAATAACACTCAGGGAGATCGTTATTGATGAGATTAACAACAGAGGACACTATAGCGAAGGTGGGAACCTAAGCTATGCTACAGAATTGATATTTTGGCCCGAGATGAGGAAGGATTTTCGAGACTATGTTTGCCAATGCTATTTATGCCAAAGGAATAAGGAACGCAACAAGCTACCTGAAGGAGAGGCACAGTCTATAGCAGTACCCTCAGAGATATTCACCTCCTACGCTATCGACTTTGCAGGACCATTCATCAAATCTGGAAACAACAAGTACGATACAGCACCAGTGGTTGTCGATAGGGCGGTTGGATTCACTTGGCTTATGCCTACACATTCAAACAGTCAAGCTATAGAGACCCTCAGCCTCCTCCGGCACTATATTTTCACTCCACATGGAGTATCTATGTCAATTATTAGCGATGCTAACCCACATTTTACCTCACGATTTTGGCACCAAAGCATGAAGTCTTTGGGGATCGAGCACATCAAGGCAGTACCTGGACACCACGAAACCAACTGCCAGGTTGAGAGAAATATTAGGCACCTTAAGACAGCCAAGAGGAATGTTGTTAACAAGCCTCAGAACAACTGGTTACTTGCGCTTCCCAAGTTAGAAGCCTACGAGAATGCAGGTCATTCTGATCTCCTGAACTTGTCACCATTCAAAGCCGTGGCGGACGAGATTACCCTATGCTGTCGACTATGAGAGTCTGAAACACCCCGGTGGCTGCCTCCGAGCACTTACTGAACAGACACTAGGAATTGCGTATTGAGGCCTATCAATCAGTCAAGATGACAAGATTTAGTAGCACCAGGATGGCAGCAAGAAGAAGGACCACACACAAACCCATTGATGTGGGCGAACGATTGTTTGTTTGGGGGGACCTGTTCGCTACAGAATCTGGTAGAAGCAAGAAACTGGAACCCAGATGGCGAGGACCCTTCGAGGTGTTGGAATATGAATCCCACACACAGAACTACATAGTTATGATGGATGCTAGGATTTACCGGTGCGAGGAAGGGATATTTCATTGCTCTACAGCTAAAACTTCATGGAGAACTATAATGAGATGTTCCCTGGCAGAGCCCATGCGAAACCAGCGCCCATCCTCCTTGAAGAAGTAGCGGAATGGGAAGTTGAACAAGTGTTGAACCACCGCCAGCACTATGGACGTGACCAGTTCCTTATTACATGGAAAGGTTATGCAGATTCTGAGAACAGCGGGGAGACTGTCGAAGGATTGGAGAACGCAATTGAACTTTGGCCAGGAATGGTGGACAGACAATTGTCCAGGTGATGAATTTCCTATCATTACAGGATATATCGAGATCGGATTCACGCCAAAGACACCAGTATACTGGGAGTTTGCTGATGAAGGAAAGGGGGACAATGGATTTTGGAAACCTTACTTGGAGAGCGACTATGATGACTCTGGAGTCTCTGATGATGGCGAGGTTATCAAAACTAGGTTTTGATTAGGATTTGATGTTTGGAAATTTGTTTTTTAGGGTTTTGTTATAGGAAACAGTTGTTTTATTTCGGGGGTGTAACCCGTATTGGTTACGATTATTAAGGCTGACAAGGCTAACAGAAACTAGTAGGGCTAGTAACGGGTTACTTTGTTTTGTTATTGGTTTCAAGTATTGATTGATACTTAGTTTGTTTTGTTATTAGTTTCAAGTATCATTTGATACTTAGTTTGTTTTATGTTTAGTTTTACGTAGCAGGCTGACACCAGATATGTTTTATGTTTGGTTTTATGTATCGGGATGATACATATTTTGTTTGTTGCACCGTTTAGGTGCATCAGGAATTTGTTTCATTGGAGGACTTTACAAGCGGAGCTTGGTTATATTTGTTGATTGGAAATCAAATGTAAGGATATGGAAAGCTTTGGAAAAGCGAGATCATGTATTTAAGACTGCCCCTCTGGAGCTTAGATAGAGCAGACTTCCACAGACTGAGTTTCCATATACTTAGTTGAGCACTTACTTCTTTTCAGTTCGCACGAAACCACAGCAAGTAAGTCTAGGACTTAGCGAAGATGGATATATAGTAATCGAAGGCTGTTACACAACTTATCGAGATCTCCGGTAGGAATACTCACTTGAAGTCGCGACAGTTTGGGTTCTGAGTTACTATCGGTATACCTTATCGAGACGCATTCCTCCTGGTGCCTGATACACTCAGAGCAGCGTTACATTATCAATAACTGTATGAAAAGCTTTGTAGCTATGATCATCCTAAAGTGGATAATGAATAGCCCATCTGTGTTCTGCTAGGTGCTTGAGGTGATAAGGGGAAACAAATTTGTAGAAAGCATAGTGAGGTAAGGGTCATTGAATATCGCGAGATCCTGAGGGAAAGTATACAGTATTATTTCCATTTATGTGGGTTTGACATTGGTCCCAGATACAAGCCGTTCTGTCCCTCGTTCTGGGTCTATTAGATTCCAGAAATCAGTCCAGTTCATTGACTAGGGTCGAGGAGGGACAGGTGTTGCGTGAGGGTTAGGTTCAGTAGGTGTGCTGCAGGGGAGGATATGTTTGCATTTAGTAACCGGAATAGATCCCACTTGGGTGATAGAGTCATGTATTGGTTTAAAGAAGTTGGTTATACCATCTGGATGCAGTAGTTGGTCCATATCTCCAAAAGGATTGCTAAGTCTTGCTGCAAGGGCAGATACTTGAGGTTTAGCTTACTCAATAAGTACTCTGGCTTATAATAGACCTTGAGGGTTGCTGGGATAGGCGGAGGTCTCGACGATTTCACAACCTTGCGCAGCTTTGGTTGCAAGATTAAGGGTATCTACTTCTTTGTCCATGGCCTATTAATGAGAATATGAGTAGTGACTCACCTCAGGAAGCTGGAGGGGTCTGACCTTGTGCAATGAAACGAGTTCCATATGGAGTAGTGTTCAGCAGCAAGGGTGTGAGAGGGTACTTGAAGAGTGAGGGCAGAAGAATAGTCTTGTGCAAGGGCGATCTTGAGGTAATGTGTGGATATATTATTCATGACTGAGTAGGAGGTCTATATTGGCTTCTTGTCTGTAGAGTCTTCCAGTATAAGGTCTTATTCGACTGGGGTGTCTTCATAGATCCTTGATAGTGCATCTAGAAGGACATTGTCTTTTCCAGGCATGTGTATGATATCGTAATAATAAGATTGCAGTAACATTCGCTATCTAGTTTGGCTCTAAGGGAGGTCGGTCAGTTTTCAGGAAATAGGATAGTGCCTTGTTATCTGAGAAAACAGTGAACTTGGTACCATATAGAATCAGATAGAATGCCAAAACGGTATCCACAATCACTAAAAGTTCAAATTGATGGACTGGGTAGGGCAGCTGACGTGTTGAAAACTTTCTGCGGGGGAATTTGGTAGAGTATGCCTGCTCCAGGGGTCGCTATCAAAAGACTTCATGGGAAATGATGTCCGAGAGGGCGGCCGTGGTGGAGGCAAGTTGTGGAACCATCGTGCATGATATTTCACAATTCCTATTAAGTTCGGAACATCTTTTTTTCGAATTTCGGATTGGGCCAGTCTTGGATGAATCAAATCTTTTTAGGGTTTGCTTCAATTCCTCTCTTATCTATAAAATGTCCTTGCAGCAAGAGCTTGGTGAAGAAGAATTCGCACCTACCTGGCGATGCTTTAATTTGGTACTGCTACAATCTTCCCTAGACTCATCTGATGTGCAAAATATGCTCATTAACTGTTTCGGTGTATATGGTAATCTCATCCATGTATGCCTTGACGAACTTTCCAATAAATCCAACTAGGACAACCTCTATAATTCTCACTGCAGTAGCAGAGGCATTGTTATCTCCTTGCAGCATTACTGTGCATGCAATGGATGCAAAGGGTGACTTGAAGGTGTTGTATTTCTCATCACTAGGGAGAACTCGAATTTGAAGTACCAGTTTGATAGGTCTATGGTGGATCAGAACTTTGCTCTGGCAACAGTTCTGAGTATAATGGCTAGATTGGGAATCGCTCTATAGTCCTTAATAGTAATATCCTTCCTGGGGACAAGGTCTGCAAACTGTCTGATTTCGCCCTTGAGTTTCAACGTTGGGAATATGTTGACTTGGTTTTGTGCCTTGGTTAAGTAAATGAGACTTTTTCCTTTAGAGACGGCGATTAATGCTCTGTATACTAGCATGATCTTATCTGGGAATATGAAAAATCTCAGATTATGGAACGAAATTGTATGTATAAGCTGGATGTGATAGTTGCCAAATCTCAATGGTGGTAACTTTGCTGTCTTCTTGCCAGGGAATACTGTATGAAACAAGGAAATGAAGTCTAGGGAATCTGGTTCATTCATGGCTGAAAATCGTGTATGTGTTGCTCTCATGCAGGTCAAGGTGATTCATGTGTCAGGGAAGGTGATAATAGATTTTCCACAATCTATTACAGCATAGTGTACAGTAAGGTAAGGCATTCCTAGGCAGATATCATAGTTGTCCAGGGAACAGACTAGAGCTTTAGAGATATCTCCGCTTTCTATGTTCGTCTGTATGACAGGTTTTGCCACATACTTGATTGCTGAGCAGGATCCATTAACTGGCCTCTTCAGATTTATACGAGTGTCGAGCTCTCTAGTAGGGATTTGGTAGGTAGTGATAATCCTTTATGATATCAAGTTGTCTCCTCTGGTTCCTGTACTGAATAGTGCCATTGCTTTGTGGCCATTCACTGTGATGTATACTTCGAGGGCTTGGGATAGAGTGCCACCATGTCCTGCCTGGTTTGTAGTAACTGTGACTGATTCCTTGGCATGGAGATGGTCTTTCTGGTTGTGGTATGTTCTTCTGACATTTTGAGGTCTGCTGGGTCCCTGAGGGCCTTCATTTCCAAGCTGCTGGGTTCTCCTATACTAGCTGATTTCAAAAGTATTCGGACACCTTGGCGCCAAGGCAGGAGATGTGTTCCTAATATAATTGAAAATCTGCATATATTGAACAAAAAAACTATATATAGAATTTGTTTTCATCGAGCTTGCTGATACATTTAACCATAGAATTTGTTTCCACCTTGCATTTGAATACATTTAGCTATGACTCTAGGAAGCTTTGATATCTCTTTACTAATCTCCTCCACTGTAATCAGCTCCCATTCCTGCTCTAATATTGCTTTCATTTTACGTATGCTGGTAACACGTTCATGCCCCCTGCGAGTTTGTATACGTGACTTCATTAACTCCCATATATGCTCTCTGGGGTTAAAATCAGGTGAATTGGGTGGCCAATCCACCTTTGGTATCCCAGCTTTAACTCTTTCTGAGGTAGTAAAGTCAGAGTAATGGGCGGGGGCATTCTCCTCCATCAAAGGGAAATCTGAGGTTTCCTCTATATGCATTTTACAAGTAGGGCAAAGAAATGGTCGAGCTAGAGTAGTAACATATATCCATGAATCCACTCCATGAGTATCACCTCTCTTGAGTGGCTTTACTTTATATTTTTTTCCCCTCAAAGACTGTCTAGTCTATATCTTCACTCCAGTCTTCTGAGCCTCTGCACATGCCTCCCGTAGTGTCTTTAGCTCCTGCTCTTTCAATTCCCTCCACCCGGTACTTGGCTTCCGTAAATCATTCAACCACTTCTCTTCCACCATACAATTTAAATTGTAAACCTTTATGTCCTCCATAGCTTTGGCCTTTTCCTTTTGTGTTTCTGGTTCCCAAAACCAGAATGGTCGCCTCCAATTCCAGCTAATCATTCTCCAATACATCAAACTATTCCTGCTCTTATTCTTCACTCCGACACAATCTTTATGCCACTTCTCTCCTTATTCTCACCACATAGTAGATGACCTAAAAAGACCGCCGGTTTCGGTTGAGATTTCGTTGGTGAAGGCATAGTTGGCCCATTCCTTCTCTGGCAGCGAATGCACTCGTGGGAGACAACAATTCTAATATCAACTGTTAGCTACTCGTTCAGTCATACCAATTACATGTTTTCCCTCTTCTGCTAATACATTGTAATTTATCTCAAATTTGCAAAAACGCACTTTCACTAACCCTTTATAGCCAAAACCAGACTTATTCCAATGTACTAGCAGTAGGTGAATAAAATCGGAAAAGGCATTATTACAAGAATGAGATGCTTACCAGACGTTTGATCATAATTTTAGAGCTTGAAATAAACTAGAATATTTCCCGGTCGGCATGTATACCACGTTCATCCAAAGCTCTTCAAACACTTGTATCACTCACATGAGTGAATCCAGATTTCCGCCGTAGGTCGCGCAGAGGCATTCGAGGTGATATGAAGCCTCTTTTTCCAAATTTGATAAGCTCGTCCTTATCATTCTCAGTGAGAAGTCTTGGGCAACCAAAGCGGGGGGCCGGGTCCAACACACTAGCATTAATTAACTCAAGTAGTGAAAACTGTTTATTATACTCTAATCGACAGGGAGGTGTGAGTACCGGGTTGGGTAAAGGAGGAAGTACTCCTAAGGAGAGGTGTGCTGGAGGATACCCTACTGGAGAGAGACTTGTCAGGGAGAGTGGCATATCTGGTAGGAATGGCCTGAGTGGTACAGGGAAGGTTACTGTCGTGGGGAGTGGTCTCAGAGGGAGCGGTACCGCGAGAAGAGGTGTTGATGAATGTAGTGCCAAAGAAACCAGGTCTGGGAGGAGCACTGGTGGAGGGAATGGTACTGGAAGGAGTAGTGATGAGGAGAGTGGTGGAGGAAGGCATAGAGCTGAGAGGAGAGATGCTGGTAGAAGTGCTATCGTAGGTGTTGGCACTATGAGTGAGGGGATGGCCTCAGTTTCGAGCCGTGCTCTTTGTGAATTTGAAAGCGCATAATTCCAGATATCACTTACTGTCGATTTTGAAACCCACAGTGACAGTCTAAATTTGCCTAAAGCTTATAGGAACTTCTAAACAGCGATAAGCAGTGATTACTGCATGCCATCGTGGGGTAATCTTCTTTCCTAGTTATACCAAATTAGCTTATCCTGAGTTTCCTGCTATTACATAAATTCTCTTACCTCGCTTTTGCTTTGAAATTGGGTAGACCGGACTCATGGCTGAACTTAATGTTTATTGTGATACCGATGTTTGTCAGCTCAGAACTTGTTCAGCATCTTCACTCAAAGGCCTTGGCACCCGACCATTTTCTCTTAGTGCCAACATGTCCTAATATTTTTGAAATCGGCTACAACTTCTTCTTCTCTAAGCAGTTATCATATTAGTGTCCATGTTTTCCTTAATTGTAACTGTTATTGTCTCTCCTGCATCCATCCTTCTCAGCATTGGATACTGTAGGACACTGAGAGGTGTTGTTGGAGAACCTTGGTTGATTTCAGTGGGTGCTGTTCTGAGAGTGCTTGGGTGCTTGTTGGGAAACTGCATTAGAGGATGTATTTACTAGATGATTTATATAGAGTCCTATAGAGTGGGCAATTGCATCTTGCTTTTCTACTATCTCTACTAGCTGGTCCAAGGAGGTATCTGACATAATGTTTGGTTTTACTTCTCGCTTGAGTTTAATATCTATGGCATCACAAGGTCTCTGCTTCGATGAATAGTCAGAAATCTTTCCTTGTGGGAGACTGTCTCTGAAGGTTTCTAGTCTGATTACAGTGTCAGTTATCTATACTGGCTCTCTACTGGTAGTTTACTTGACTTGTAGCCACTGTTCATAAATGGTATGTGTAGATGTGAAAGATTGGAAAAAGGCTTCGAATTCCTGTTTGAGTCAAGCAACTATATGGTCTTCTAGGGAAGCTACATACTGGGTGAATTTATCAAGAGCTTTCTCCATAAAATAGGCTCTAGAGTATTGCATTGCGCCAGGGGTATCTTCAGTTATGCCAAAGCTGGCTATGTATTGATGGAATGTGTTGAACTATGAGACGATTCTTAATGGGTCTCGATCATTTCCTACTCTTGTGAATGTAAATAATGATTACCATTTAGGACAATTATTTCCCTCTTAGGGGACAGACATGGCAATGGATTCAGGGCTTGGATTGCTTAGTGAAATGGTGGACAAGGTGGTCATGGTGGAATAATTAAATCGTCAGGTACAGAGCTTGGTACTCTTGATGCTCTTAGTAGACTAAGTGGTTCAGGTGGTGAGGCTAGGGGTGCTGCTCTTGGAGGGTCCTCCGGACCGGAATCTAAATCTGATGTTGAGCTTGGTTCTTTCTTGGATTGGTCTCCTTGATAGAGCTGTTCTTGAACATGTTCTGGGACTGGAGCTTGGTCTTGGGCTTGGTGTGGAGCTTAGGATAGGTCATGGTCCTCATCTTCGCTGCTGCTGCTATTATCAACTGAAGATAGTGCTGAATCCTCAGAGGGTGCTGCAGGTGAGTGTACTGGTGCTAGACTTTGAGGTCCTGATGAGGATGCTACCGATCCTCTATTGAAGTGCCCTCTGCTACCTCTAGAAAGCAAAATAGTTGCTAGCTAGGTTGCACTGGTCTCGCCAGGAATCCAGTCAAGGGCTTCTTCGATACAGGTAGGTTTACTGGTACTGCAGGGTCTAGTTAGGCGAAGTGATATCAGGCTTCTGCAGAAGGATGAAGGTATAGATGAGTCTAGTTCAAAACATGGAACCTGCGTCCAAGTAACGAGATAATCCCAATGGGACTCTGAAGATACAAATATGATAGGGGGAGAAGCGTCGATGGAATAGTCTTAAATAGACAAGGTTAAAGGTATAGAACCCTTAGAGTGACAGTTGAACTTGTAGTATTAAAGTGGATAGTCCTGTCAGGCTTCAGACTCCATATCCTTAAGTCAATGCAGGCTCTTTAAATACACAAGATTGTACCTAGGAAAACTTAACAAAAGGGCCAACATCGTATCAAACAAACATGCTAACAGAGGCAGTATAACATAGTAACCATATTCTGAAAACAAATGGTTAAAAGCAATAGGATAGAGCTCACAAACCAAGTAATTGAATCCAAACAAGAAGGAACAAGAGATCACTAAAACAATACAAATCCAGTAGGTATAGAAGGAGGAGGGCGCTACCCAAATGGGTAGAAGCAAGGATATGCCAATTCCCCTGCTACAGCTATAATAGTTATAGAGTTTGTCCTAGATGGAGTTATTGGAGAGTTCGTTTGGGCATACCTGGGTTACATTACTATCTACTCAGATATAGTTAAGAACCATATTTTGCACTTTAAATCACTCTTGGGAAGGCTGCAACAGCACCGTATCAAAGCATCGCCAGCCCAGGGCTCATTCTTTCCCTTTAAGCAATCTCTCCTATGACATCTTCTATATAATAGCAGAATTCATGCAAACGTTGAAAAGATTCAATCCATCCAAGACTGGACCATACCAAAATCGAAAAAAGATTTTCAAACCTTAATTGGAATTCTGATATATCATGCACTATTCCTCTCATACCTTGCCTCAACCACTGCACTACTCATGTACCTAATTTCTCAAGAAGTATTTTTATGGCGGACCCTGAATAAGGTAGCCTTCATACAGGTTAAGCGCCTAGCCAGGCAGATAATTCTACTCTACCCCATCTCATATAAGACATCAGCAGATCCAATATACCTCATTACAGAGGCCTCTGGGGTTGAATCAGGAGTATGGGTTAGCCAAGGACCCTCCCCTGTGAAAGCATACCCTGCCACATACTATAGCAGAAAGTCTGCAACTGGTGTAACGACCACTAGATCAGTTGGTATAGCTTACCGAACCTCAGCCCAGCCAGTGGTCCTACTAGTACGTGGACAGGAACGGTACCAGACACCTGCAAACTGACATAGCAACCATAAAGTACCTTTCTTGAAGAAAGGGTACTTAGGTACCTACTTAGACAGGGTAACCCAGCAAGGCCGGGTAACCTTGATGCACACTTAGGTAGGGTAACCCCGCTAGACAGGGTAACCCGGAGCTACAGTCAGGCAGGGTAACCCTCTTGAGTAGGGTAACCCGGAAGCATGGTTAGGCAGGGTAACCCTTTAGATAGGGTAACCACTTAGGCAGGGTAACAGGGAGCCATAGGAAAACATGGTAAGCAGTGTAGACACCGCCGCGTGTGCTACATTCATGTAACCAGGTGTTTCTAGCTTGTGGGATCGCGTGTAACAAATAGGTCAGTTACGCTGAACTTTCTGGTTACGCAAAGGGGCGTTACACAGACTTCCGCAGCGATTTGCACCATGATAGGGCCCAGTTACCCTACCTTGGGGATCGCGGGTGAAATCGTGGACCTCAAGTTACCCTCACCTAACGTTACGCGAAAACGCGAAATCCTACTACAAGGACCCCAGGGTGGTTGGAGTAATTTTGGCGCGTCCAACACCCTCTTGCGGATCCCACGTTTGCCCCTTGCGACGGGTGGGAATGGGTGACAGTTGGTAAACGCCTAACAAAACTGAGAAATCGAAGGTAACAGCGTAACCCCGTATACGTCACTGCCGTCCTTCCGAGGAGATGCAGTCCGTAGGATATATATAGGGGTGGGCGACGGCCGACCTGGGCAAGTTGTTAGTATTGACATCAGATGGCCTTCCAAGGGACAACTAGGTGCCTATAATCCCTATGGGAGGTATGGGGGTCCCCCGTAATAGCTATCTGAGAGTGGGGGATAAACGGAAGTTTGTACGGATAAAACTCTACTACTTACACAACGATAGCCCAGGCGCTATACCATTACTGAGGGACGTTACAGGACTATGAGAGGCATTCAGTCTTATCACCGCTAATGTGATCCTTGAACGGTTGTCTATAGGTAGCGCCTATTTAGCCAACTCAGTAAAGACACTTACCGGGGGAGCTATGCAGTCACAAGAAAAGCTGCCGATAGGCCAAGTAGACACAGTTGACTGCAGTGCTTGCATAGACGGAAAAAGCCATAGGGCTACTGAGTCTCATACCTAGGTTTGGGTCCAAAGTCGGATTGTCAGTTGGCCATTAACACGACGGCGATCGGAAAGGTTTTTCTCTCCTGCAGGCATAATTAAAATGCATTGCAGAAAACCTTTATGATTGGACGGACTCAACTTACCCGAGCGATCCACCGGCCCTTAAGTTAATTCCGGAAGGGCCATGTGTCAGATGATCCCTGAGTGGAGAAGGGAGCTCTCTTAACGGTCGGAGTAGGGATGGGTGTCGTTGGCTTTATAATTCTATTTAAGTAAACGCGAACGGCACTCTACTCTGATAACTAACCATCCTCTCGAGAAGACTTGAATTGAGTGAAGCTCTGGCTTAACGATATTAAGTTTTATCATTTGATTCAATTATTTTTATCTTTACCTTCTGTGAACTTTGAGTTGAGTCTTTTGATGCGGTCGCACCCTTAGGATCCATCTTCCTATAGGGTGCCCCCATTAGAGCATATCGTTAAGCTCTTCGCTTAACTCTCTCCTGAGAATTGTTGCTCCTCGTGACCCCTTTCTGACATGTTCAGGTACTGGTAACCTTGTCAGGAACAAGTAGCCCAGGGTGGAAAGTTTATGTCTGAAATGTCTCTTACGCGTTCACAACGGACTACCGTCCCTCCCACACCGGGTCCCCTCTTGGACTACGATGTTATCGCAGACCTAAGGGGCCTGGGTTGGGAGGCGGTTACGAAGTTGATTGAAGCGGCACCCATTGAGGTGCCTGAGGAATGTCAGACCATGTTGGTCCCCCATCCTAGGACACTAATGGAATCCATCACCCACAATGCCTTGGTGATGGTACCTAAGGCGGTCCATGACGGGGTTACTTTTGAACGCTTTACCTACGAAGTCTTAGAGAATTACATCCTACATGAAGTAGGCCGTAGGTTCGTGGAAGCACAGTCCCAACTCGAATGCTTTGTGGAGGCAAAGCAGACCTATTTTCAAGAGAAAATGGTCAACATGGCTGTCACAAATCATGACTTAGCAATACGGAATGTTTCACATGACTCACGATTTGTGAGATCATTTGTGATTATGATGTTTGATTTGATTTATTGTTTCATGACTCACGATTGTGAGGTCATATGATGTTATGACTTTCGCATATAACTACAAGTATGAGTCAGGGGTTTCACGCATGTGACGCGATTAGCACACATGATCTTTTATGGAAATTGGATACTAGGGGGATTGTATACTATGACTCGGATTGACAGTCATAGGACGTTTGTGATACTATGACTCACATGGCAGTCATAGTTAAGAGGTGACTCATAGTAAAGTCACCAGGGTTAGGGTTGTGGGAAGAGCGCCTATATAAGGAGGGTCACGGACACAGATAGCTAGCTCTTCACGCAACCACCTAAGTCACTTCCTATGTTATACTTTTACTATTAGTTCGATCCATACTTTATTCTTATTACGACCATCCGTTTATATCACCGACCGAAAGGTGATTGGAGAAACGCATCGCTAAGGAGCAGTCGCACGGGCTAGGAGTGAAAGGACTCAGCATTCCCTAGGCGACATAAGGCTACGAGACCTGGAGAGAGGTAAGACGAGCGGTACGTATCCTTACATGTTGCAGTTAAAGGAGATAGTGTGCCTTGTCCGGCAGACTAAGGATAGGTTTG
>QFET01014251.1:0-18097 GCA_003316355.1 Tuber calosporum
GGCCCGCACCGTTGGCCTCATCCACCCAAACCAATGCGGCTCGCTTCCCGGCCTCAGCTCCTTTGACGCATGTGCTGCCCTCTCTCATGAGGTCCGCCTGCTGCAAAGGGCAGGCCTCAAGACCTCTATCCTCTTCCTTGATATTAAGGGAGGTTTTGACAATATTTCCTCTACTAGTTTATCCTCCTTACTTCGCGCCAAAGGCGTATCCCCTTATATGGTTTCTTGGGTTCGCTCCTTTTTGACTTTCCGCAGATGCCGCCTGATTTTTCAGGGCTCCCCTAATATTTTCTTACCTGTTCAAGTGGGTGCCCCCCAGGGCTCTCCTATCTCTCCTTTGTTATTTTTAATTTATGTTTCTTCCCTGCACTTGTCTATCCCAAAGGGGATTATGTTCTCTTATGTTGATGATTTTACTGTCACTGTTGGGTCTGGGTCATACCGGAGGAACACACAGCTTCTTCAACACTACTACACCCGCCTCTGCAGGAAGGCTACCCCACTTGGAGTTTCCTTCTCCATCTCCAAAACCGAACTCATTCACTGGCGAACCCCAAGGGATCGTTCTCCCCCCTCACTGGCCCCGGTCTCTCGCGATGGGAGCCTCTTCCACCCTTCTTCCATAGTCCGATGGCTAGGATACTGGTTCTCGCCCTTGATGGAAACCTCCACTCACTTCCTCAAGAGACTAGCCCTCGCTCAGGGGGCCTTTGGCCTCATCAGGCAACTTTCTCCTCCTGGCATAGGCATAGTCCCCTACCTGAACCGCAGACTGGCCATGGGCCTGCTACGACCGATCCTCACCTACGGAGCTGACCTCCTCACCCCCAACGCAGCGATGATGGGCAAGATGGAGGTATTTTGGAGCAAGGTCCAACGCTGGGTGACCAACTGCTTCTCATCGACTCCCGTATCTATCCTTCCTTGTGAGGCTTGCCTCTCCCCTCTCAACTCACTCCTCCCCCATCGCCGCAGGATGGCCGCACTACGGTTGGCCTGCTCCCCTCCCGAGATCAACCCAGCCGCAGCCCGGCTGCCTCCATCATTTCCATCTTTCTCTAACTTTAGGGCAGGGGACTCCTCCCACCACCTACTTAGTGGCCTTAAGGCCAATTACATCCCACTCCATTGGAACCAACCAAGGCCCATACCTGTCGTCCGCTCTCACCTCCCAATCGATGGGATGTACTACCTCTTGGTCAAGGTGGCGCCGGACGACTTCAAACTCCCACAGATAAACTCTCATCTCCTACCGGGCACTGTCTCTGCCCCCCCAGCTCCGATCCCAGTTGCTATCTCCTACAAATTGTTGAAGGAGGAGTGCAGAAAGGACCTCCTCACTGATTGGACACTCCTGTCCCCACCCCCTCCTTACTACCAGTACAAGCCGTCCCTTCGCCCACATGCCTTCATGGGCCTTGACCGCTTCACAGCTGTGCGAATCCACCAAATGCGCGCTGGCAAGAGCTATCTTGCTGCTCAACCCTCATGCAACGATGCCGATCGCTCACCTACCTGCCCTTCCTGCGACTCAGAGGATGAAACCTTATAGCATGCAATCCTCCACTGACCCTCCAAGTCCCTAGAACGCCGGCTTTACCTACCGAAGCTGTCTTCGATGGACCATGGCTCTCCACTGTAGGCCGACCTGGACATGATCTTTAGTCTTGCCTCATACATCCGCACTACTCGCACGAACTTCCCGCCCACCATGCCAGCGGTTCTTGCTACTGCTGCCTCCTCCTCTTCCGACTATGACTCAGGCTGAGTGGTTTGACTTTCCTACTATATCTTTTCATTCCGTTATGATTTCTTTTGATATCATTTCATTCTATACTTTTTGAATTAGTCGCCATTTTTGGGCGCGGTGACGGTATGGTCATCACTAGGGGAGAACTGGTGCGTTTATTTCTTTTCTTTTGCACGTTTGGAATTAACGTTTCGTTTATGCCATAGCTAGCGCTCCATGCAGGTTCCTGTACGTTAACAGCGAATATATGAGATAATCAAAATCAAAAAAAAATCAAAAACCCCTTAGTTAAGGGATCATCAAGCAACGGAGAAGAGATCTTAACAATATATTCAGTTATCAGTAAAACAACTTTACAAGCTTTCGAGAAATATCTTTACCCTTTATCTTTATTCTTACCGGAGCTTTCCTGACTACTCTCCTACCCTCTCAATACAAGCACGGCCTAGGCAATTCAGCAGTACAGAATTGGCTACCCTGTAACAGTGCCTAGTTGTCGGACTCTGTATCAGAGAATATCACTATATCGTTCATATATACCCCCACAAATTCGCCTAGGTAATCTGGGAGTAGCTCATACATGATCCTTATAAATGTTCCTGGTGCATTCAAGTCTCCTTGTAACATAACTTTGCTGACGAAACCCATGAAGGGTGTTTTGTAACTGTTATATTTGACATTTTCAGGATGAACCCTGGTTTCAAAGCTGGGATCGCTTAGGTCGATCTTGCTTCTGTATCATGCAATTCCTCATGCATTGAGTAATCTCCTTTGGTTCGGAATAGGTTTATCATCCTTCTGAGTATTGTCATTTCTCGCTATGAGGTCTTCTAGACATCTGATCTTGCCATGAGTCTTCCCTTTGACTGATACAAATATCGGTGCTGCTCCTGGCATTTCTGCTCTTTCAAGGACTCCTCCGCGCTGTTTCTGGTCTAGCCATGCTTTGCGTCGAATCCCGTACCTTCCTGGTACCGAGTATGTGGGCATTGTCTTCAGAATTTCATGATCCTTCCATCTGATTTGGTGGTTGATCTTCTTTAAAGGTGGTAACCTTTCAGGAATCGGATCTTGCAATACCTTCAGGTATTGTTCCATTATCTCTTCTGTGCTTGACACAGTTGCTCAGATTCTCGCACTTGTTGTTGTGCAAATGACCCATATCTTATGGTCAGGAAAGTGAATCTTCAGCTTTCCACATTCGACTTATGCTTTGTTTTGTGATAGGAATGGCATTCCAATCAAGGCATCGTACTTGGCTAAGTTTCCCACCATCATCCTATTACCAGTAGTCTTCATCTTCCCAATCGCTATGATGACCTTGCATTCTTTCTGGGATTCAGATTCTGACCCTGTCATAGCCTTATGATTGGTTGCAGTAGTTAGCATTTCGGTACATGGGATTCCATGTGTAGTGACAAAGGTTACGCTCATTAGGTCTTTTCATATTATTCCTGTATCAAATAGGACTCTCGCTTGTTTGCTGTTAATCAGGATTGTTCCTTCCAATGCTGTTTGACTCTATTCACCCTTGGGTAGCGTGTTCTGTGCTGATGCATTGGTCTTGACTTCTAGGGCATGCACATATACTTCATCTTCACTGCTAGCTTCTTCAACTCGATTCGATTTTGTCTTCTTCTTAGCTATCTTTCCTTTCACTTTGTCGCTTTTGTTAGTACAATTCTTTCTCATATGTCCTTTACCGTCACAGGGAAAGCTTGCTCCTTTTTCTCTTGGAGTCTTTGTTTTGCTAGATTCCTTTTTCTTACATTGTGGATTGTTATCCTTTTTTGAGTTGTCCTCCTTTTATTGGTCCTTGTGCTTATCCTTTCCTTAGGCTCCTGTATCGTGTAGGATTGCATTGACTCTCTCTGTATAGGCTATCATGGTCTAGATTGTTTCGCTAGAATCATACCATGTCTAAACATCTTGCCTTAGCCTAGTGTCCATACATTGGAAGAACCTTTAGAGGAAGTCAGATTCGGAAATGGTGCCTTCTGGTAACCGTGATCGGTACATCAACAGGTCTGTAACCAGTGTGGTAATGCGTTGCATCTTCCCATTCTTGACCTGCTCAATCTTGTGGAATCGTTTGTAAAGGTCATCCTTCTGCTTGCATGACTAGAATCATTCTCTTAACTAGTCAATAAGCTGATCTCTGGTGATGTCTTCACCATAGTTTTGTGTAGCCTGGAAAGCTGCTTCCTGAGCTCTACCTTCTGTGTACACTATCCAATAGTTTCCTGCACTCTCTGTTTTGGAGTTGACTCTATGTAGTCTTAGGTATAACTGGACTGACTGGTACCAATGATTGAACGCTTCTGGCTTAAGGTTTTCTCCTTCACCATTAAACTTCTTTGGTGTAGGAACCTTGATGTTAAGCTTCACTGTAGTTGCTAGTGATGGCTCTCTAGCCTCTACCATATTACTAGATCCTGCATTCGACATGTCGTCAGGATAACTAGCGCTATCAGAGCTCTCCTCGCTGTCTTAGCTGCTTGCATAGTTCTTGTTTGCTGGTGCTTGCTTTACCTCCAATCCCATTGGGGTACTGAGAAACTCTTCTGGAGTTCTCACTGTCTCTTTAGCTAGTTCATTTGCTGATTCCGCTAGCAATGGCTATGCTTGGTCTCGCACAAACTGTCGTCCTACTTCGTCTACTTTGAAGCTAGATGCTGTTGATTGTTCGCCTTTGGTGCTCTGACTACCTTTCTTTTTGGTATGTTCCAGTCACAGGATATGCTTACCTGACCTTGGCTGAAGTCTTTCAAACCTATTCTTTTGAACTGCTTGCAAGTCTGAGGTTTCCGATCCTCTGCCTGCTTCTAACTCAACTACTTGTTGAACTTAAAAAATGGTAATGCCTTCCTGGGTGTATCATACACCAAGAGGAATGTGTCATGGTAAAGTATAATGATAGTAACTTGGGTCCCAAACTGTCGGAACTTCAAGTAAGTATTACTACCTGAGATTTTGATAACTTGTTTAATAGCCGTCAATTACTATATTGCCAGCTTCGCTAAGTCCTAATCTTATGTCCTCTGGTTTTGTGCGAACTGAAAAGAAGTACCTGCTCAACTAAGTATATTGAAAACTCTGTCAGTCAAAGTCTGCACTGTCTAAGCTCCTCAGGTGCAGTCTTAAATCCTTGATCTCGCTAATTCCAAAGCTTTCCACATCCTTTGATTTGATATCCAATCAACGGATATAATCAAGTTTCGCTTGTAAAGTCCTCAAATTAAACAAATGCCTGATGCACCTAAATGGTAGTGCAAACAAAATATGTATCATCCCGATACACAAAATAAAACATAAAACATATTGGATATCAGCCTGATACATGAAACCCAACATAAAATAAACTAGGTATCAAACGATCCTTGTAACCAATCATAAAACAAACTAAGTATGAAATGATACTTGAAACCAATCATAAAACTAACTAACCACTTACTAGGACTGCTAGTTTCTGTTAGCCTTGTCAGACTTAACAATAGTAATCAATACCAGTTACAAAACCCATGACCTATAAGTTGATTCAAATACAGAACCTATAACCTCATATGACTCACAACTGTGAGTCATGCACACAATTAACCAATCACAATATAAATCATTACACCAAGTGTGCATCAAATAAGACCCAATGACTACTGATGAGTCATTGTGCGAAATTCCTTATAACCGTATAACTAATAACAATGAGTCAGGAAAAATTATTGGCGTTTGATCACAATCTTGGCCGAACCCTTATCGAAGACCATTCAAAATTGTAACCTCAGCTTTGGTTAAAGGACACCCTTACACTTCCACCCTTGGATTATCTAAGAAGCTGGAGCCTCTTTTATATCGACCCTTGTAGCTCCTAGAGTGTGACTCTTGTAGTGATAAATACAAGATAGAATAGCCTAATAGAATAGAGCGCCTGCAGTCATACCTTTACATCTCATGCGTCAAGGAACACCATGTGAGCAATCCCAATAGGTTTGCATCCAGGTAGACTGATGAGCCAGCTCCTATACTCATCAACAATGAAGAAGAATGGGAATAAGAAGAGATACTAGTTTATCACCTCCATAACAAGTGAGTCAGGTTTCTGGTATAGTAGTAAGCGTATCAAACGACTGATGACTCTTGGAACCGATCAAGAATCTGGAGAACTACAAGGATATCATAGCAGAATATTGTAATGAAAACCACAGCGAAGAACCGTTGCCTAAGATGACCACCCACCATATCGGTAACTCTTGGGAACCTATGGAAGTCTGTACCATCGCTTGTCCTAGAACTATAGTACCCCCTAGAACTATAATACCCAACAATTTCTATCAGCCCTATCACTATGAGGTATATGATTCTGTAGTTTCAGACGAAAGTTACTTCGAGACTAATGATGATTGTATGCTCTCGCCTAGGGATAGTAGTGATGAGGCCAATTGCCTTAGGATAAGATAAGCTTTATTCACATTTGGAGAATGTAATATATGTAAATAGTCTACTACCCCTATTACCACTGTTGATTAGCCTTTCCTTTATCCCATTAAATTGATTTGATTTCTTTTGTATTCAAATTCACTACTTGAATCTCAGGATTCTGGCGCTCTACTTACAGTGCTTTTGAGGATTCGGGTAGTTGTACACTCACCAGTAATGATAGTGGCTCTGGGTGATCAAAGCATCAGCTGTTGCAGGAAAGCTTTCTGGTATTCAAGAGGGGTCTCCTGCCTAGCAGGAGACATAAGATTTCAGACAGATGTCTAGACAGTGAATCCTGTTAGTTTAATGCTGATCCAATTGGTCCCCTTTACTCGATAAACTATTTTATTGTACTCTCCTTATCCTCTCCTCGCAGCAGGTCTCGCCTAAACACCAAAGGGATAGCAGGCTAAAGCTTAGGCTGTATGGCATAACCATTCACCCAGCCTAGCGCCTGTTACAAGCGCTAGTAATAGCAAAAATGAAACGTTAATCTCAAGTATCTAAGACAAATGAAATAAGAAATGCTGTTTTCTCATAGTAGTTACAATACTGTTCCTGTGCCCAACAACAGAATGTACTCAAGTAAAGATAGAATGAAATGAAATCTTAGCCATTCATAACTGCAAGGAAAGATAAATAAAGGAAGAAAAATAAATCCCAATCTGAGGCATGCCCAGAGGAAGAGTAGGACCGGGCTGCCTGGGTGGCAGTCATGGAGGGAGGGATAACTAGCATACGTAAATCAAGTGTAAGAGGCCAGGCTAAGAGGGAGGCCTAGGTTTGACCAGAGGTGTAACCTACTTCCAAGTATCTCGAGAATCCCAAAGGGTCTCTGAAGATACTATGAGAATAGGGGGAGAAGCGTGGATGGATTGGTCTTCAATAGACAAGGTAAAAGGTATTGAACAAATAGAGTGACCTTTCAACTTGTAGTATTAAAGATGGTAGTCCTGTGAGGCTTGAGACTCTGAATCTTTAAGGGATTGTAGGCTCTTTAAATACAAAAGATTGTAGCTAGGAAAAACTAAAAAAAAGTGCAAACATTCTGTCCAACAACATTGTTACAAGTTATGTAACGCCTTCCTGGGTGTATCAGGCACCAAAGGGATGCGTCTCAGTAAGGTATAACGATAACTAACTCAGATCCCAAACTGTTGCGACTTCTAGTGAGTGATAGGTACCGGAGATCTCGATAGGTTGGCAAACAGCAGTCGATTACTATATCGCCAGCTTCGCTAAGTCCTAGACTTACTTGCTGTGGTTTCGTGCGAACTTAAAAGAAGTAACTGCTCAACCAAGTATATTGAAAACTCTGTCTGTCGAAGTCTGCCCTGTCTAAGCTCCAGAGGGGCAGTCTTTAAATACATGATCTCGCTTTTCCAAAGCTTTCCATCTTCTTCCATTTGATTTCCAATCAACGGAAATAACCAAGCTCAGCTTGTAAAGTCCTCCAATCAAACAAATGCCTCATGCACCTAAATGGTACTGCAAACAAAATATGTATCATCCCGATACATGAAACAAAACATTTAGATATCAGGTATCAGCCTGATACATGAAACAAAACATAAAACAAACTAAGTATCAAACGATACTTGAAACCAAAAACAAAACAAACTAAGTATCAAATGATACTTGAAACCAATAACAAAACAACTAACCACTTACTAGCCCTGCTAGTTTCTGTTAGCCTTGTCAGCCTTAGCAATATTACCCAATTCCAGTTACAACCCGGAAACAAAACAAAAACCCTTAAAAACAATAACCCTAATCGCTAAAATTCAAAATCTGGTCTTGATAATCCTGCCATCATCCGAGACACCAGACTCGTCATAGTCGCTTTCCAAATAGGGTGTCCAAAACCCTTCGTCCACCTTTCCTTCACCAGCGAACTCCCCGTAAACTGGAGTCTTTGGCGTGAATCTGATCCGATATATCCCGTAATGATGGAATACTCGTCCCCTGGACAATTGTCTGTCCACCAATCCTGGACAAGTTTCATAGCGTTTTCTAATCCTTCGACAGGGTCCCCGCTGTTCTCAGAATCCTCATAACCTTTCCACTTAATAAGAAACTGGTCTCGTCCATAGTGCTCGCGGTGATCCAACACTTGTTCAACTTCCCATTCCGGTACTTGTTCAATGAGAATGGGTGCTGGTTTCGCATAGGCTCTACCAGGGAACCTATCATTATCATTCTCCATGAACTCTTAACCGTAGAGCAATGAAATACTCCTTCCTTGCGGCGGTATATCCTAGCGTCCATCTTAACTGTGTAGTTCTGTGTGTAGGAGTCGTATTCTAACACCTCGAATGGTCCTCGCCATCTTGGTTCGAGTTTCTTGCTTCTACCAGATTCTGTAGCGAACAGGTCTCCCCAGACTAATAATCGTTCGCCCACATCAATGGGATTGTGGGTGGTCCTTCTTCTTGCTGCCATCCTGGTACTCCTAAATCTCGCCATCTTGATAGATTGGTAGGCCTCATTACACAGTTCCTGGTGTCTGTTCAGAAAGTCATCGGAGGCAGGCACCTGGGTGTTTCTGGCTTTGATAGTCGACAGTATATGGTAATCTCGTCTATAGACTGCTTTGTATGATGACATGTTCAGGACATCAGAATGTCCTGCAATCTTGTAGGCTGCTAACTCTGGAAGTGCAAGTAACCAGTTGTTCTGGCACTTGTTAACAACATTCTATAAGGCGGTTTTAAGTTCCCTAATCTTTCTCTCAACTTGGCCTTTAGTTTCCTGGTGTCCAGGTACTGCCTTATTATGTTCGATCCCCAAAGACTTCATGCTTTGGGCCCAAAATCGTGAGGTAAAACGTGGGTCAGCATCACTGATAAGCGATGTAGGTACTCCATGTGGAGTGCAAATATGCTGCCGGAGGAGGGTGAGGGTCTCGACTACTTGACTGTTTGAATGTGTAGGGATAAACCAAGTGAACCCAACCGCCCTATCGACAACCACTAGTACTATATCATACTTGTTGTTTCCAGATTTGTTGAATGGGCCTGCAAAGTCGATAGCCTAGGAGGTAAATATGTCAGAGGGTACTGGCATAGACTGTGCCTCTCAGTCAGGGAGCTGGTTGCGTTCCTTATTCCTCTGGCATAAATCGCATTATCGGACATAGTCTCGAAAGTCTTTCCTCATCTTGGGCCAGAATATGTATTCTGTAGCATAGCGTAGGTTCCTATCTGCGCTATGGTGTCCTCTGTTGTGAATCCTAACAATAACGTTCTCCTTGAGTGTCATCCCATTCACTACATGTCCCTTAGGTATGTATAGGCAATCCTGACCACCCCTGGTCGTTGCATACATTAGTCCATCGCCGATCCTATAGTGGGATAGCTTGCCACCTCTCCCAAATTTGCTAGCATCAGAAGCCTGCTTGTACAGGTCATCGTTCCTTTAGGCCTCTACCATATGTCTTCTCCATTGACTGCTCCTTTCTGCCACTACTGCTGCCATATCCCGTTCATCCTTTACTCGCTCCAGGCGTGGTACTTCTGCCTCCTCGTCTTCATAAAGCTTGTAGAGTGTACGCTGGTGGTGAGGGAGGGTAGGTGGCTCGATGACTGGTATAAGCCTTGGTTGGCCCCGTGCCGCATTGGAGTAGAGAGGCCGGTTAGGCTCCTTTGATAGTTGTTGGTAAGGACTCTCATGGTCCTGATACTCCGAACTCATGTCTCCTAGCTGTTCATTCAGCCGTCGCCTCATAGCATCCAGGTCCAGTACCGGTGGCGGAGGTAACAAGATGCTATTGCTTTCTTCGTAGGTAGAGACTAGCTCGGGTAGAACTATCTTGTCTCTAAGCTTCTCGTCCTCATGGAAAGTACACTGGTGATCATAGCATGTGCTCCAGTGCATGGCCACATGATTTCCCTCATCATTACTAATCTCTAGGGTGACTCTGTCTCCCCAATCATTTCCTGCCCTGATAGAGCAATCTGAGTTATCCGATGAAAGTGGTTCCTCAACAGGAAGTGGTTCAAAGCGCGACATATTTGATGATGTAAAAGGTATGTTGTGAGGGTTAGAATCTTCTTTGTTGGTAGGGTCTTGAGCGTAGTTTGGTTCTGGATCAAATTCCTCATAAAGATGGGAAAGGGCGTCTGCTAAATAGTTTCCCTTCCTGGGCCTAAATATATCTTTGCCTCGTATATTCCCAAATGGGTTTGCCACCTCAGCTGCTTGTGTGAGGGCTTCTTGGCTGTCTTCAGGTACACCAATGGCTGGTGGTCTGTTATGATCGTAAATTCATGCCCTGCAAGAATGTAATCAAAGGAGGTTAAGGCATCCATAATTGCGAGTGCCTCCTTATCAGTAGTCCCGTAATTCATTTGTAAGTGTGTGAATTTCCTGCTGTGCAATGCCACAGGCATTGCCGTTTTTGGTGTGTCTCCTTGTCCTACCCAAGATCCTACCCCTGGGTCCGAGGCGTCCGTAATGAGCCATATCTTTTGTCCTGAGTTGTGGTTGATTGGTCTCATGACCTGATTCTGTTTGGCGATTTCCTTCACATTCTCGTTGCATTGATCATGTGTAGGTGTCCAGACAAACTCCTCATTTCCGGTAAGATCCGTCAAGGGTGCTGTTATAGTAGCAATGTGTGGTAGATATTGGCTAATGTAGTTTACCAATCCTAGGAACTCCTGAAATGTTTCTTATTCTTCGGTGTTTCCCACTCCTCAATCCCCCTGATCTTTTCAGGAGATGCTCTAAGCCCCTTGTTATCGAGGACTGGCCTAGTACTTGTAAATCTTTTGCAAAGAAGTCCGACTTCTTTCTACTCGCAAAGAAGTCCGCTTTCTCCAACCTGTCACAAACCGCTTTAATGTGTTTCAAGTGGTCGGACTCTGTATCAGAGAATATGAGTATATCGTCGATGTACACACACACGAATCGCCCGGGTAGTCGGCGAGTAGGTCTGACATGATCCTCTTAAATGTACCTGGTGCATTCATGTCTCCTTGTAACACAACTATGCTGACGAAACCTCGGAAGGGCGTTTTGAAACTGTTATATTTGACATCGTCAGGGTGAACCCTAGTTTGAAAGTAGGCATCGCTTAGGTCGATCTTACTTGTGTATTGAGTCCTTCCTAATGGATAGAGTAATCTCCTTTGGTTTGGAATAGGTTCATCATCCCTCTGAGTATTGTCATTTCTTGCTTTAAGGTCCACTAGAAATCTGATCCTGCCATCAGGCTTTCCTTTGACTTACACAAATATCAGTGCTGCTCCTGGCACTTCAGCTCTTCGATAACTCCTTCTCGCTGTTTCTGGTTCAGCCATGCATTAAGTCAAATCTCGTACTTTTCTGGTACTGAGTATGTTGGAATCGTCTTCAGATTCTCTGGATACTTCAATCTGATTCTGTGGTTCATCTTCCTTTAGGGTGCAAACCTTTCAGGAATCGGATCTGGGAATACCTTTGGGTATTGTTCCATTATCTCTTCTATACTTGTCACAGCTGCTCGAATTCCGGCACTTTTTGGTATGAAATTTACCAATATCTTATAGTTAGGAAAACGAATCCTCAGTTTTCCACATTCGATCGATGCTTTGTTTCGCGATAGGAATGGCATTCCAAACAAGGCACCGTACTTGGCTAAGTTTCCCACCACCATTCTATTTCCTGTAGTCTTCATCTTCCCAATTGCTATGCTGATGTTGCATTCGGTCTGGGATTCTGATCGTGACCCTTTCATAGCCATATGACTGGTTGCAGGAGTTGCCATTTCGGTACATGGAATTCCATGTGTAGTGACAAAGGTTGTGCTTAATAGGTCTGTTCCTATTGTTCCTATATCAAATAGGACTCGCGCTTGTTTGCCATTAATCAGGATCGTTCCTTTCAATACTGTGTGACTCTTATCACCCTTGGGTAGCGTGTTCTCTGCTGATGCATTGGTCTCGACCTCTAAGGCATTGACATATACCTCATCTTCGCTGCTGGCTTCTTCAACTCCATTTGATGATGTCTCCTTCTTGGGTGTCTTTCCTTTGCCTTTGTCGTTTTTGTTGGTACAATCCTTTACCATATGTCCTTTACCTCTGCAGGAAAAGTATGCTTCCTTTTCTCTTGGAGTCTTCGTTTTGCTTGATTCCTTTTTCTTCCATTGAGGTTTGTTGTCCTTCTTGGAGTTGTCCTCCTTTTATTGGTCCTTGTGCTTATCCTTTCCTTAGGCTCCTGTATCGTGTAGGATTGCATCGACTCTCTCTGCATAGGCTATTGTGGTCTGGATTGTTTCGCTTGAATCATACCATGTTTCGACATCTCGCCTTAGCCTAGAGTGCATACATTGGAAGAACCGTTGGATGAAGGCATATTCGGAAATAGTGCCTTCCAGTAGTCGTGATCGGTATATCAACAGGTCTGTAGCTACCGTTGTGATGCGCTGTATCTTCCCTTCCTTGACTTGCTCAATCTTGTGGAATCGTTTGTAAAGGTCATGCTTCTGTCTGAATGACTGGAATTGTTCTCTTAACCAATCAATAAGCTGATCTCTGGTTAAGTCTTCGCCATAGTTTTCTGCCACCTGGAAAGCTGCTTCTTGAGCTCTCCCTTCTGTGTACAGTATCCTATAGTTTCCCGCTCCGTCTATTTTGAAGTTGACTCTGTGTAGTCTTAGGTATAACTAGACTGACTGGTACCAACGATCGAACACTTCTGCTTTAAGGTCCTCTCGTTCACCACTGAACTTCTTTGCTGTAGGAACCTTGATGCTAAGCTTTGCTGTAGTTGATGGTGTTGGCTCTCTAGCCGCTGGCGCATTACTAGGTCCTAGATTCAATATATCGTCTGAATCACTACAGCTATCCGAGCTCTCTACGCTGTCTGAGCTGCTTATATCGTCCTTGTGTATTGCTACTTACTTTCCCTTCAATCCCTTTGGTGTACCAGAGAACTCTCCTGCAGTTCTCGCTTTCTCTTTGGCTAGTTCCTAGGCTGATTCCGCTAGCAATTGCTTTGCTTGGTGTCAGGATAACTGTCATCCTGCTTTGTCTACTTTGAAGCT
Source organism: Tuber calosporum (assembly GCA_003316355.1). NCBI lineage: Eukaryota > Fungi > Ascomycota > Pezizomycetes > Pezizales > Tuberaceae > Tuber > Tuber calosporum. The sequence goes on from QFET01014251.1 coordinate 13,257, forward strand.
GGATGCCGTAGATTGTTCGCCTATGGAGCTCTGTGTGCCTTTGTTTTTGGTAAGTTCCTATTGCGGGATCTGCTTACCTGACCTCGTCTGAAGTCGCTCGTCACCTATTCTGGGCACTGTTTGCAAACCTGAGGTTTCCTAACCTCTGCCTCCTTCTAACTCTACTGCTTGTTGAAGTTAAAAAAATGTAACGCCTCCCTGGGTGTATCAGGCACCAAAGGGATGCGTCTCGGTAAGGTATAACGATAACTAACTTTGATCCCACACTGTCAGGACATCAAGTGACTGATAGCTACCGGAGATCTCCACAGGTTGTCAAACAGCCATCGATTACTATATTGCCAGCTTCGCTAAGTCCTAGACTTACTTGCTGTAGTTTCGTGTGAACTGAAAAGAAGTAACTGCTCCACTAAGTATATTGAAAACTGTGTCTGTCGAAGTCTGCCCTGTCTAAGCTCCCGAGGGGCAGTCTTTAAATACATGATCTCGCTTTTCCAAAGCTTTCCATCTTCTTCCATTTGATTTCCAATCAACGGACATAACCAAGCTCCGCTTGTAAAGTCCTTCAATCAAACAAATGCCTCATGTACCTAAATGGAACTGCAAACAAAATATGTATAATCCCGATTCAGGAAACAAAACATAAAATATATCGGGTATCAGCCTGACACATAAAACCCAACATAAAACAAACTAAGTATCAAACGATACTTGAAACTAATAACAAAACAAACTAAGTATCAAACGGTACTTGAAACCAATAACAAAACAACTAACCCCTTACTAGCCCTGCTAGTTTCTGTTAGCCTTGTCAGCCTTAGCAATAGTAGCCAATACCGGTTACAGGTTAGCCAATTCGACAATGTTGAATTTTCTAGGCTGTGCTAGTAATGAGAAAATAGGAAAACAGTGAGGAAAGCTCGGTAACAGGTATGATAAAAGAAAAAGGTTTCTCGAAGGTTTTATAACTGGTTAACTTGATATATTGTTAAGGTCTCTTCTCCATTGCATGATCATCCCTTAACTACAAGGGTTTTTTTTTTTTTTTTTTTTATGATTATTTCATAAACTTACTTTTAACGTACAGGAACCTGCATGGAGTGCTAGCTATGGCATAAACGAAACGTTAATTCCAAATGTGCAAAACAAAAGAAATAACCGCATAAGGACTCCCCTAGTGATTACCATACCGTCACCATGCCCAACAATGGCGAGTAATTCAAAAAGTATAGAGGACAATGAAATCAAAAGAAATAATAACAGCAAGGAAAGATATAGCAGGAGAGAAAAACCACTCAATCTGAGTTATAGTCAGAGGAGTAGGAGGTGGCGGTAGGAAGAATCGCAGGCATGGCGGGTGGGAAGTTCGTGCAAGTAGCGCGGATGTATGAGGCCAGACCTAGGATCATATCCAGCTTGGCCCAAAGTGGAGAAGTATGGCCCACCGAGGACAACTTCAGAAGATAAGTCTGGCGTTCTAGGGACTTGGAAGGGCACTAGAGAAATGCATGCTCAAAGGTTTTATCGTCTGAGTCTCAGGAAGGGAAGGTGGGAGAGCGATCGGCGTTGCTCCATGAGGGTTGTATGGCAAGATAGCTCTTGCCAACTGGCATCTGGTGAATTCACACAGCTGTAAAGTAGTCAAGGCCCATGACGGCATGTGGGTGGAGGGATGGCTTGTACTGGTTGTAAGGGGGGGGTGGGTATAGGAGTGTCCAATGAGCGAGGAGGTCAATTCTGCACTCTTCCTTGATCAGTTTGTAGGAGACGGCACCTAGGATCAGATGAGGGTGGGCAAAGACATTGCCATGTAGGCGATGGCAGTTAATCTGTGGGAATATGAAACTGTCCTGTGCCACCCTAATAAAGAGGTAGAAGATCACATCGATGGGGAGGCGAGAACGGATGGCAGGAATGGGCATTGCTTGGTTCCAGCGGAGGGGGATGTAGTTGGCCCTAAGGCCATGAAGCAGGGGGCTGGGCGAGTCCCCTGACCTGAAGTTGGAGAAAGATGGAAATACTGGAGGCAACAGGGCGCAGCAGGGTTGATCTCGGGAGGGGATTAGGCAAGCCATAGTTCAGCCATCCTGGGGCGTTGGGGGACGACCGAGTTGAGATGGGGGAGGCAAGCTTCACAGGGTTGGATGGATACTGGAGTCGATGATATGTCGTTAGTGACCCACAGTTGGACTTTGCTCCAAAAGACTTCCATTTTCCCCATCATTGCAACATTGATGATGAGGAGGTCAGCTCAGTAAGTGAGGATTGGTAGGAGTAGGCACATGCCCAGCCTGCGGTTTAAGTAGGGGACTATGCATATGCGAGGAGGGGAGAGTTGCCTTATGAGACCGAAGACACCTTGTGCAAGGGCTAGCCTCTTTAGGAAGTGAGTGGATATTTCCATCGAGGGTGAGAACCAGGATTTTAGCCATCAGAATATGGAAGAAGGGTAGAAAAGACTCTCATGGAGAGAGATGGGAGCCTGTGAGGAGGGAGAGCGATCGCTTGGAGTTCGCCAGTCGATGGGCTCAGTTTTGGGGATGGAAAAGGACACACCAAGTGGGGTGGCATTCTTGGAAAGGTGAGTGTAGTAGTGTTGAAGAAGCTGTGTGTTCCTATGGTATGACCCAGACCCAACAGTAACAGTAAAATCATCAATATAGGAAAACATAATCATGTTAGGGATAAACAAGTGCAGGGATGATACATAAATTATATATAACAAAGGAGAGATAGGGGAGCCTTGGAGGGCACCTACTTAAACAGGCAAGAAAATATTGAGGGAGCCCTGAAAGATCAGGCAGCATTTGCGGTCAGTCAAAAAGGAACGAACCCAAGACACTATAGAAGGAGTTACGCCTTTGGTGCAGAGTAGGGAAGATAAACAACTAGAGGAAATATTATCAAAGCCTCCTTTAATGTCAAGGAAGACGGTAGATGTCTTGAGGCCCGCACGCTGCAGTAGGCAGACTTTGTGTGTGAGGGCAGCACATGCATCGAACGTGCAGAGTCACAGGAGTGAGCCGTATTGCTTGGGGTAGATGAGGTCTACAGTGCGGGCCATTCCCGATAGGTGGGCTGCCATTATTCTTTCCAGAATCTAGGAGAAAGTTTCTAGAAGGACAATGACTCGGAATGAGGAGTGGGAGTTGTAGTCAGATTTGCAGGGCTTGGAGAGGACAATGCCATTGGAATTTTTAAGGGATAGGGGAAGGAAACCATAGGTCAGCAAGGGACCTAGGAGGGAGGTGAGGAAGGTGGGGTTGATATTGTTGATTCTCTTCCATTTGCCATAGGGGATCAGGTAAGGCACAGGGGCTTAGGTGTTGGAGGACTTACGATGGAAAAGGGAGACTTGGTGTTTCTGAAGCCACAGGAAATCCACGAAAGGTCGGAGGATGGGTGGCGAGAGTTGGTGTTCTTTAGGAGGGAAGAAATGATGTGACAGGGAGGTGTTGACTGCGACGGGTGTCATGGCATTAGGAAAGGAGGGGAACTGGTCAAGGGGGCGTGGGCTAGCGATCCGGCAGGCAGCCCACACTGACTTGGAGTCCTAGGAGGCAAGGAATGAGTTCCAGTTTGATGCCTTGACCTTATTTATGGCCTTGAAATGTGCAAGGCGGGAGGCACGGGCACTGTGAGAGATGGTGGTGGAGGGGGACAAGCTGGACATACTTGCCTCTCTCTGGAAAGCTTGGCGGAGCTGTGATAACTCAACTGTCAACCATGGCTTTGACATGAAGCAAGGATGTTGATTTGGTGTGTATAGGGCTAGGAGGGAAGTGAGTGTGCCCAGGTGGCGGTAGAACCAAGCACTAAGGTAGGTTGAGGTTGGGAGTGGGGGAGGAGATGGGACCGATAGATCCTTGATTAGAGGGGAGAGAGTGTGCTAATCCATTTTGGTCCAGTTAGGGGTAGGGTCAGGCTGGCATAGGCAGGGCATGAAGAGGGCAATTGTGATTGGGACATGGTAAGAGCCAGTCAGTGGGAGTGGGACAGCTCATGAGCTATCACAGGGGGCAAGGGATGGATTCGTGAAGGGAAGGTCCAAGACACTAGGTCAGGATGTGCCATCAAAGGGAAACCTAGTAAATACACCTCCTGTGTTCAAAAGTGAGTAAGCTAGCTCAGAGGCCAGGTAAAAGTATGGGGAAGAAATATTAAATTCAGCATCAGGAAGGACCATTAGAGGGTCCGGAAGAGGATGATGGAGGTTCAGATCCACAACCAGAAGTGTGGGAAAAGCAAGTTCCTTAAACAAGGCAGGACGGGTGATCGTACAGGGGTGGGATAACCACCCTGTAGTGGAGTATGTATTGTAAACACGAAAAACCTGATGAGCTGAATTAAACAGGCATGAGGGGGATTGAATATCAATTGCTATAAAGTCCAGCCGCTCGAATAAATCTGGTAGTAGTCAAAAACCTGCATGAAATAGAGGCTAGCATAAACGGCAACCCTAGGTTTGCCACCGTTAGTAGTAGGTGGGGAAAAAGATTTACAAGAGGAACATATATGTAGTTACTCCTGAAAGACTGGAGGATCCGCTAGGACGACCAAGTGTGAAGGGGTAGCCAAAGCCTTAAGGTTATTTAATAAGGACTGAAACACATTCCCGCTCCCAAGGCAGTTGAGCTGAACAAGGGTGAGGGTGCCTGGCGCCTGCGTCAGGGAAGGGGGGACAATGGCGGGAGTCATTAGCGAGGGAAGCCCGTTGGGCCATATGGGAGCATAGAACTGGAGAGCTAGGTGGGGACTGGTGCAACAGATTTGGGGCGAAGGTCAGCTGGACCACCAGTTGGGAGCACTGGCTGTCTGGGGGTTGTTAGATCAATAGTAGA
>QFET01014252.1:0-16310 GCA_003316355.1 Tuber calosporum
GGTTGGGTAGGGTGGGTGCATCTTGGTCCATGACATCATCAGTGGGAGGGAAGGGGCAGGATGGGAACAAACGGTCAGTGGTAGTGTGGCATCCTACGCAAATAGAGCACATCATGGAGGAGGAGGGGCAACATCCAGCAATGGTCTTGGTGTTCCAGCCCTTGGCGCATGTGGGATTGGGGCAGCCGTGGGCCCCTCGTGTATGTGCAAGAGCATACAGAGGGCAAGTAGGGGTGGTGGCTTTGCACAAGGGGGAGGGGTGGCCGTAAGGCTAACACATCCGGCATTGTATAAACTTTCCAGAGGAGGGAGCCTTTTCGACTTTGCGCGGATGGGAGAATAGACGCATGGTGGAGCCAAGCTGGTTGACATCATCAGTGGCCACAGTAACTACCACTGATGTAGTGGTCTTCGTGGCTCGAATGTCAAGGTCAGTTTAGAGAAAGCGTTCTGAGGAGATGACAACGTCAGTTGCATTGCCAACTGACTCAGAGAGGGAAAGAAAGAGGTCAGCTTGATCATCTGGAAAGGTAGGCTATAGGTAGGCTGTGGATCATCAATTGGACCTCGTTTAGGGCAGGGCGGAAGGGGTGGTAAGGGTTGTTTCCTATAGGAAAAGCTTGGTTAAGACAGTTAGTCATGGTTTCATAGTTGGGTGAATAAGCAGGGGAGGGTGTGTGTTGGTCAGCGCCCAGGAGGGTTAGAGATCCTTTAGGATTGAGATGTGCGGAGAAGGAGAGAGGAATAGGGCAGTTGGCCTGCCTCAAGGCAGCAGCCATCAGGTCAGGGGAAGTGGCTTCCATCTGGTCAGCAACTGAATGAGGGGCGGGTGAGGTGCGAGCGGCGAAGAATCTGCTCTTGGCATAGGGCATAAATGCTGATCCACGAGACTGAGGTCTGCTGTCGTAGGACGCTGCGACTTGAGCCGACGAGGCGGGCTTCTTCCCTTTGCTTTAAATTCCAGATGAAGAGAACAGTCCTACTGCAGCCGCATCATAGGACTTGTTGGCCGGACGGGACTGGGTGCGGGTGGGTCGGGTGTTGGAGGATGAGGTTGGTGAGCAAAGTTCAGTTAGGGGAGGGTATTTGCCAGCCCTGAAATCTTGGACTTCCCATGAGCGTGGATGGCGGACGACATATGCGGCGGGTTTGACACACCAGTATTTTTCAAGGGTGTCATAGCAGGGGAGGTCGGGGTCAGGGCCTTGATTTGCCTCTAGTTCAGGTTGGGGTTCAGGGTTGTGGAGAGATCTAAGTCGAGCTGGAGGGGGGCGAGGGGGAACTGGGGGAGGAGGAAGGCGCTGCCTGGCACGGGCTCTTGCCTTGACACGAAGGGAGAGGTATCTGACTGTGGCCTCCAGGGCTGCAATAGAGGGAGGGGCTATATTAGAGGTAGGGACGGGGGCCTAGATAGCGCAGGAGATCACATCCACGTGTGTGGTCAGGATGGCAAGACGGCTAACTACCTCATTAATTCTGGAGAGGGCGCTGCACTGGAGTGGGATGATAGTGGCCTACCAAGCAGAAAGGTTGCGAAGGAGGGAGTTGTCAAACGCAGGGAAAGATTCAAGGGAGAGACTAAGCTGGGTGAATATAGTGTCCAGGAGGTTCTGGGTTGCGACCAGGTGGTCAGGGAGGGGTCCAGGGGTGCAGGTGGAGGAGGAGTGGGCTGAGTAGGTTGCTGTACGGTGCTGGGTGTGCAAGGCTGACCTGGAGGGGCTAGGGGAACCTATGGCCATCACTGTTATACAGTAAGCGTGGCTGTGTTGCTAAAGAGTGAAGCTTATGCGAGTGGCAATATTTGGTGTATTGGGGCCGTTGCCACACAAAAAAGTGTAGTTTTGTTCCACTAAAAAGGGCAAGAATTTCAAGCGTGAGGAAAATAGAGGGCGTGGAGCATGCCTTAACCACGGGGGATTGCTATCTATTTAGAAACCTTTTCCCAGTACTTGTGTTGGCCATATAAAGAAGTATCCTGAGAGACTAGGACCAAGCTCATTAGAAGTACGAAGACAGTTTGACCCTGAAGATGTATGACCCCACTAGAGTAAATGATCCCCTGGACCGTCTATTTCTCTGAGCGTGTCAGGCACTCTACCAGTAGATAGTCTTCGATCTCTTTGCTAAATGAACCAAGTTCAAGTTGATGCTGCCCATAGGCTTACCTCATACAGAATACTAGGTGATCAGTCTGGATGGCTGTCTTTGCTGCATATATGCCCTCATATACAGATGCATTTGGATTATCAAGAATACAGAATACGTAATAGACCCACTGGGATAAATTACTCTATCATCTTTCACCGAGGCTGAGTAGTTCTGGATACGATCCTACTTCTTAGCAGTGTGGCTTGTAGTCAATATAGTCAACTCCCGGCGCTATATACTATCACATCTTTAGACACGAAAGTCTTGTACCATATCCCATATGTGTAACATCAGTTCCCCCATTCCAACCTTCGTCTCGAAGCAATTCTTCCACTTAGTACTCCTTCTGGTCCAGTTAAAAAACCTTTACCGATAACTTAGCCACAGCAGCAAAAACCTTTTCGTAGATACTACTTAGCCCAACTTTGCTTTTTCCAGATTTTACCTATGAATATTGTCTACCAATTCCTGAGCATGGTGTAAGTACTCCGATGGTTCCCAGGTGTTCTCATCTTCGGAACATCCTTTCCACTTGACAAAGTATTTAAGTTATTGGATCGTTTGTGAACGTCAAATGAATCTTCTCTCAGATGAGATTATTTCATTTTTAATAATTTTCTCAACCACCCATTCAAGGTCACCTGCAACATCTTCCAGTCCCAGGGCTGGTTGTTCTCGGCCAGGTCGAACTTATTTTAGGTAGGGCTCGAGGAGTGATAAGTCGAATACTGGATGGATTTTCCATCGCTCTAATATTTCCAATTTGTAGGTATGGTCTCATCGTTGCTCTTGGATTTTTAACGGGCCATATAATTTTAGCGCTAACCTCTTGGACGGTCACTGGGTGCCGATATTCTTCGCTTTTAGCATGACCAAGTCACCAATTTTCAAGTAAGGTTCGCTTCGCGCTTTGCAGTCATAATACTTGTTTATCCCTTCAGGAGTCTTAGTGAGTGATTCCTTTACAATTTCATGAATCACTTTCTCCCAGTGAGCATACATGATAGCTACCAGAATCTGAGCATCTTGCTCCTTCATCCATTCTGTTTGCGGATGGTAACCATAGTTTGCAAAAACGGGAGTTATTCTATGTGCCCTTGTTACCGAGTTGTTGTATGCCTACTCAGCAAAGGGTAGTAGATGGTACCTATCATCCTGATCGTAGTTGACTAATATTCGAAGGTAGCCTCCCAGCACTTGAATGACTCTTTCTCTTTATCCATCAGTTTGAGGTTTCTACACTGAAGACATTTTCGTTTTGATATTAAATGTCTTGCATAATGATTCCAAGAATTCTCCGGAAAACTCTGCTTCCATGTCGGAAATAATTTTTGTGAGTAACCCATGATGTTTCCAAACTTCTTTGATGAATGACACCGCAATATCCTTTGCAGTCGTGTTTTCTTCTTAGCTGATAAAGTGTTCCATTTTGGTGATCCGGTCAACTATAAACATGATCTGCCTGCATCCTGAAGATTAGGGAAGTTGTGTGATAAAATCTAACGAGCTAGATTCCCTAGGAGCAAATGGGACCTGCAGTATTTGTAACAGCCCAAAGCGTGCATGTCTAGGTGCCTTTGCCTTTTGGCACTCGGTGCAGGATCGTATATAGTCATTTATCTATTTCCTGATTCCATTCCAATAAAAGTCTCTAGTGATATTTTCCCAAGTCCTTTCCTCACCCAAATGTCCTGCAATCTTAGAGTGCTGACTGCCTTTTACAATATCTGTCTGGAGAGTTTCGTTTAGAAGAACATATAGGCGTTCTTTATAGAAGAGTATTCCATCCGTCAGGGTGCATTGTTTTGGCATTTCTTTGCCATCATCCCGTAGACGTTCCCGCTCCCGTTTTCTGCTTAGCCAATCTGGATCTTCGTTTGCCATATCCTTTACCCATTCTCAAACTTTTATGTCAAATTTTTTGAGTTCGCACTTTGCAATTATTGCATTGTACATTAGTGTTTGTCCCTTAATGCAAATTGGGTGTAAGCTAATGTCGGTTGAGTCCAGATATTCGTGCTTTGACTAAGAAATTATGAAGCATAATTGTGGTTGGGTTTCTTCCAACTCTATGCGTGACCTGCGAAACTCTTGGATTGCTCGTTCGGTATCATCTAACTCTATTTCCTGATGAAGTTCTTCTCTATTAATTCATTCCACAATCATCTGTGCTACGTGGTCTCCTGTATGTACCTGAAAAGTATTGTTAGTAGTGTTGACTAGGAGGATTATAACCTCTCCTCTATAGTCTGCATCCACTACTCCGGCTCCAATGGAAATACCATACTTGACTGCTAATCCACTACGTGGTGCAATGCATACATATGTTCCAATTGGTAGTCCGATAGCCGGTCCTGTTCCTATGCGCACTTACCCTTTCACAGGAACGGTCTTTTTTTTCAGTACTGTATAGTTCATGAACTGCGGCTAGTTTGGAACGTTTAGTTGGGATTCTTGCCTCTGGTTGAAGTCTTTTAACCATTATGGTATTGGCTTGTTCCCCTGGAGGCCACCCTAGTCAGAGCTGGTTCGTGCTTTCTTTACCCCATATAACTGAGACAATTAACTTTTAGGTATCCAGGAGGTTTCAAAGTGGTGAGACTGAAGTATTGCCGACTTGGCATGCTCAGCTCCCTTCTTAGAGAGGTTATCAAACTGCCTGCTTAACGCAACCGGTTTGCCTCCTCTGGTTCCGGGTTGGTAGACAATTTTAAAGTTAAAGTCTTTGAGCTTCTAAGCCCAACGGATTTATCTTTCTGACCAAGCCTTGGTTGTTAGGAAATATTACAGGTTTTGATGATTGGTATAAATTGTAAAATGTTTCTCTGTTCCAGCAAGATAGTGGCGCCATTCTTGCAATACAACGAATATTGACAACAATTCCTTGTCATGAATATCATAATTGTGTTCCGCTGGCGTCAACCTTTTGGAGTGGAAAGGTACTGGATGTAGCTTTTTGACCAAGTATGAGAAATGACACATCCTAGTGCGTAATCGCTGGCATCAGTTTCCACGACTGTCTCCCTATCTGGATGGAAATGAATCAATATTGGCGCTGTAATGAACATGTGTGTGAGCTCCTCAAACGCTGGCAGTTGTTTTTCTGCCCTAGAAAAATCCTTAGGGTTTCTCTTAAGCAAATCGGTAATTGGGGCACAGAGCGTGAAGAAATCCTTAATGTATCTTCGGTAGATGTTGGCGTAGCCCATAAATATTTGAATTTCTTTAACTAACTTAGGTGGTTTCCATGCATTAAAGGATTCCACTTTACGGACGCTCATAGTGACTCCATCAAAGGCCACAATATACCCCAAGAAATCCTCTGATGTGATATGACAGGTGCTTTTCATAAGCGAGCTAGCCATCCGGTATTCTCGCAGTCTTTCTAACACTTTCTTAACCAATATGATATGATCCTTCTCAGATATAAAGTAGATAAGTATATTACTAATGTATACCACAACTCCTTCGTCAAGGAAATCCTTCAGGATCATAGATATAATTGACCTGAAGGTGGCTGGTGCATTTACCAAACCAAACGGCATGACATCATATTTATATAAGACGTTCAGTGTTCGAAAAGCTGTTTTCCCCTCATAACCACTTCTTATACAGACGAGGTGGTAACCATCCTTCTGATCTAGGTTGGTGAAAATTGTGGCTCCTTCTATACGGTCCTGTAGTTCTGTCATATAGGGTAGTGGAAATTTGTCATGGATAGTGACTTTGTTTAGCCCATGATAGTCATCTACCAACCTTAGGCGTCCATCTGGCTTGGGCACAAACAGAATAGGACCTCCTACCGGTGATTTGCTGGCGGAAATTTCCTATGTTTTAACATTTTATCCCGATATGTTTGCAGTGCTCTTAACCTCTTTTCCAAGAAAGGATATATACGTCCCCTGGGTGATTGAGTATCAGGTTTGAGGTCGATAGCATGATCGAAGGTTTGATTAGAAGGTAGTTTTGCCACTGTTGAAGGGCGAAAAAGGTCCTTGTAATTGAGATACTCTGATGGTAGACTATCGAGTACTATATCTTCCTTATCATCTACCTTTGCAACTCGTTGAATAAACACCTCCTCTGGGTCATCTAGGACCTCCGCATCCCACCAGATCTAGATACCTTCATCCTCTGGGAAGAGATGAAGTTGACATCCAGGATCCTCAAAGATCCAGCTTTCCGGGTCATGAACTCCCTCAATAGGATGTTCATTATTCCACCATCTGAAAGGGATTGTTATTCCGTAGTTTCCTGTTGGTGCGATCTCAGATACAATCTTCTTAAGTGTTTACTTTCCCAATTTCCAGGAGAGGGGAAGGGTATAATCCCTTCCCGTAGAGAAATTGACTCCCGTAAAACCCAATATGGGTCTAGGATCTTAGCGAGTTTCATAAGGAATATTCAAATCCTTGATCAAATTTTCGTGCTTGATGAATATAATAGATCCTGAGTCTAAAAGGACTCTTATTCAATATCGTTTCCCGTACACATAGAGATATGCAGTACCTTCTAGGCATTGGTAGCGTTTAGGTTCCTCATGAGTAAGCTTTTGTCGCTTTTGTGACACTATTATGTCAGTTCGTCCTCGCTTGGACGACATTATGGTTGTATCGCTTAGGTTTTTGTGACAATACCAGCATTGTTCCGACCATAGAGGTCTCCTCAGACGAACTAAACAAATAGTCAATCTTTCTAAGATTCTGGGTGGCCCACTACCAGCAGTCTTTACCTCCTCCTGAGGGGCTCCAAAAAAATTCAAACCCCCATCAATTGGGGAAAACCCTGTAAAACGCTATAAAAATGCAATAAGGAAAAATTATACTTCCCTTACTTTGTAGCAAGAAAATTGCCTTAAGTAGTATTATGTTTGGAAATAAAACTTTAGTTCCAAAAAGAGTGCCAAATTCCGTAAATGGTAACGGTTTCTGAATTTGAGCTAGTCTGCCCTCAAAAGGGAAGGTGTTGTTTTTGCCTTGTGCACTATATGTCACAAATCGTGACTTAGCAATATGGAATTTTTCACATGACTAACGATTTGTGAGATCATTTATGATTATGATGTTTGATTTGATTTATTGTTTCATGACTCACGATTGTGAGGTCATATGGTGTTATGACTTTTGCACCTGACTACAAGTATGAGTCAGGGGTTTCACGCATGTGACGCAATTAGCGGACATGATCTTTTATGGAAATTGGATACTAGGGGGATTGTATACTATGACGCAAATTGTGAGTCATAGGACGTTTGTTATACTATGACTCACACGGCAGTCATAGTAAAGAGGTGACTCATAGTAAAGTCACCAGGGTTAGGGTTGTGGGAAGAGCGCCTATATAAGGAGGGTCACAGACACAGATAGCTAGCTCTTCACGCAACCACCTAAGTTACTCCCTATGTTATATTTTACCTATTAGTTCAATATATACTCTACTCTTATTACGACCATCCGTTTACATCACCGACCGAAAGGTGATTCCGAGAATGTATCGCTAAGAAGCAGTCGCAAGGGCTAGGAGTGAAAGGACTCATCGTTCCCTAGGCGACGTAAGGCTACGAGACCTGAAGAGCGGTAACACGAGCGGTACGTATCGTTACCTGTTGCTGTTAAAGAAGATAGTGTGCCTTGTCCGGCAGACTAAGGATAGGTTTGTAACACTATAAATATTATCACAAAACACCTTCTCTTGGATTGTCAATTCTTAGCTTAGTTTGAGGAGTCCTGCCTTGGCCGGGCGGACTCTTCACGAAGGTCATGCGTTCAAGCCTCTCTGAGGTTTGAGGAATTGAATACCAGACTCTACAGTCAGTTGAGTGCTGGAGCGGCTAGGCTGCCCATAAACGACCCTTTAAACCTCTGGGGCTCAAAATACTGGTACTGCGGATGGTTGTAAGATGGTGGGCCAACTAGGGGTTTTGCCCAATTTTACTACTAGGTTGTAATCCTTCATCTACACAGCCTATGGGTATCCCTTTTTCGATTCCAGTTACTGGTTTCCTAGTACCATGTCTACCCATGCACCGTTGCCGTTGGTGTCATTAAGATATTTCCATATCCGATAATTCACATAACCGTGGTGCTGCTTCACCCTGTATGTTATTAAGATTCGGTTGCACCGTTGCCTTCTCTGGTTTGCATAGGAATTTCGGTCTATCCTTAGTTACTGGTTTAGCGAAGGTTCTTGCAACCAAAATATCCTTTTGGCATTTTGTCCCTGTGTGGTTGCTAAGGCCACAACAAGTTCAACCCTTTGCATTCATTTGCTTATCAAAACCTCTTGTGGGATTCTATTATGAGCTTTCTTCCAGTCTGTTTAGTCATCCTTGTTTTAGTTTCCCCCTTTCTTTTCAGATAGGTTTGCCTTAATCCTTTTCCATTTTTCATCTTTCAATCCAAGATAGCCTTGCTTAGTATACATACCTTTATTAGTATCATCAGATTTCCATTTCGTAGGTGATGCATTCGTCGAGGGTTCACCTTTTGATAGTTTCCGCCCCTCAAGGAATTCCTCCTCTAGTCTACCAACTTCTTGTATGGTTTCCATCCATTCTTCATGAGAGGAGAATTTCAGAAGCCATAACCGTTGCAGAATTTCCTTGGGAAGTATCCTTTCAACTCATACCCTCAAACTAATTCCAGTAAGGCCGGCATTGCTGTTGAGGTTTTCGACGAGAAGAAGATAAGTGTCTAGTTTTACCTGATAGACTACCTTAGTTATTTCTTCTAAGGCTCATCGTTCTTCTTCTATGCCTATGTATCGTTTTGTAATTTCTTGTCCAAAGCGTTCCCAGGTGGAATAGTTCAGGGCCCGAGTATATCCACCTAATCCACCCATCACCTTACAGTATTTCTCTGAGAAGGTTGCTACTCTGTTCCCCTTTGTTTTCCCCAAGGCAAAAACTATTCAATAGTTATGATTTTCCCACTATGTAGGGTTGTGATCGAAGTAGTCTTCACAGGCTGTCAACCAATTTAAAACATCTTGGTTGTTATTGCCTTCAAAGAACTAAGGTGGTTCTGCTATTAGCTTAGATGGCCGGGAAAGTCCACCAATTGGTTTTAAGAAAGCCATAGTTAACCAGTCCTCAAGTACAATGTTTCTGGGAGTAGATGGTAAACGGGGAACTTGTTCCGGCCTGCAACCCTTTCTGCCCCCTCTATCTTCTCCATCATTATCGGATCCGTCATCATCGTTTGGGTCAGGGGCATTGCTAAGGTTACCTGTTTGTAGTGGCGGTGGTAGGTTGTTTCCTCCACAGTCGACTCCATTTCCTTTATCCTTCCTTGGAGTTGACAGAGATATCTTTGCAGGATTAGTACCTTCAATGAGTACTATTGATTGTCTTCGGTTGGACGGTCCTGGGTTACCTTCACTAGGTCCATTCTTTCTTGGTGCAGGGGTCTTTTCCTCCAACTGCAGTACCAGCACATCCATGTAGGCCTTCATACCTGCACTCTGTTCTCGTTGCTGTTGAGCAGCAATTTCACGTTGCTCATTCATCCTTCTGATCCATTCTTGTCCCTGTTGTTTTAACTTGGTATTAAGTTGCATTAGTGCCTTTTCGCGGATTCGGTCCCTTGTTTCAGAAACATAGACCTGTTGCTCCTGTTGGGCCTGTTGCCATCAGAACTCTTCCTATACCTGGGCACGTAACCTTTACTGCTCCTGTTTGCTGTCGCCACTCAATTGTTCCAATGTACAGCGACCTCTCTGTATTTGAGCATGATTGATAACTACACCTCTAGCCATATGGCTCTGCAATAATTCTAGCTTGGTAAAACCCTCCCTGGTCTCCGGTGATAGTTCTGAGATCGAAATCTGAATCTCATCTGCACTTTCATTCAGGGATCGGTCCAGGAGGCTTTATGCATAGACCATATTTTGTAGGAAGTTATCTTGCGTATTGACTGGCTTCTTGGTACACTAGGCACATATCTGAACTCTTGATGGTGGACGACCCAAATGCGTAATGGGAGAGCTAGTCTGTCTTGGGAAGGTATTAGAGATTCTAAAGTGGTAGATTCTGTATCATCCTCTTCCATCATCCGATCTGGTCCCAAAGGACCACGAATAGGTGTGTCATCTCGTGCCATAGCTATGGTTCGCTTAGACTCCCAGATTTCTTTCTAAACAATATTTTATCGAACCATATAGTTCAACTATTTCAAATAGCGGTATATTCGCAAGGTCAGCAGTAAGTATCTCTCTCAAAGAGGGTAGGTAGTGTGTTATTTCCATTTTGTAAAAGCAGTTATAGGTCGCCTATCTTGCCGATAGATATATTCTGTATATGTTCACTGTATGCACACAAGCTGTCGAAGTGCGATTGTACAGAGACCCAGTGCCTATTCTTCGCAACAAATAGGATATATGTTATAATAGTAGAGAGGTTGGCAGTGCCCGCAATGTCGGTACTGATGAAAACTTTGAGTGTCAATGTATTCTCTGGGTATGAGAGAATATAGAGGTGTTTTAGTGGTAGGAGAATAACAATATAGTATTAACGGGTAGCTAATTTGATACCATTGAATTGTCTAGGCCATGCTTGTAACGAGAAAATCCAAGAACTGTCAGGAAAGCTCAGTAAAAGTTATGATAAGAGATAAAAGTTTCTCGAAGGTTTTATAACTGGTTAAGTGGTTATATTGTTAAGGTCTCAACTCCGTTGCTTGATAATCACTTAACTAAGGGGTTTTTGATTTTTTGTTGATTATCTCACATATTCGCTGTTAACATACAGGAACCTGCATGGAGGGCTAGCTATGGCATAAACAAAACGTTAATACCAAAAGTGCAAAACCAAAGAAATAACCGCACAAGTTCTCCCCTAATAATGACCATACCGTTACCGCGCCCAACAATGGCTACTAATTCAAAAAGTATACAACTAAATGATATCAAAATAAATCATAACCGAAAGGCAAGATATAGCAGGAAAGTCAAACTACTCAGTCTGAGTCATGGTTGGAGGAGGAGGAGGCAGCGGTAGAAAAAACCGCAGGCATGGTAGGTGGGAAGTTAATGTGAGTAGCGCGGATGTAGGAGGCAAGACGAAGGATCATGTCCAGGACTGCCCAATGTGGAGAGCCATGGTCAATCGAAGACAGGTTCGGTAGGTAAAGCTGGCATTCTCGGGACTTGGAGGGGTAGTGGAGAAATGCATGCTCAAAGGTTTCATCCTCAGAGTCACAGGAAGGGCTGGTGGGAGAGCGATGGGCATTCGTCCATGAGGGTTGTGCGGTGAGATAACTCTTTCCGGCCCGGATTAGGTGAATTCCCCCGGCTGTAAAGCGGTCGATGCCCCAGAAAGCATGTGAGCGTAGGGACAGCTTGTACTGGTAGTAAGGAGAGGGTGGGGGCTGGAGTGTCCATCCAGTGAGGATGTCCTTTCTGCACTCCTCCTTCATCAATTTGTCAGAGACAGCACGAGGGATCAGAGGAGGGGGGGCAAAGACAATGACCGGTAGGAGGTGGGAGTTTATCTGTGGGAGTTTGAAATCGTCCAATACCACCTTGATCAAGAGGTAGCACATCCCATCGATTGGGAGGTGGGGGTTGACGGCCGGCATGGGCCTTGGTTGGTTCCAGCTGAGCGGGATGTAAGTGGGCCTAAGGCCACGCAGGAGGTGGCCGGAGGAGTCCCCTGCCTTAAAGTTGGAGAAGGATGGAAATTATGGAGGCAGCCAGGCTGAGGCTGGGTTGATCTCGGGAGGGGAGTAGCCCAGCCGTAGTGCGGCCATCCTGCAGCGATAAGGGAGGAGCGAGATGAGAGGGGAAAGGCAAGCCTCACAGCGAAGGATGGATAGAGGAGTCGACAAGAAGCGGGTGGTGACCCATCGTTGGACCTTGCTCCAGAAGACCACCATCTTCCCCTTCATCACAGCGTTGGGGATGAGGAGGTCAACTCTGTAAGTGAGGATTGGTAGCAGCAGGCCCATGGCGAGCTTGCGGTTCAGGTAGGGGACTATGCCTATGCCAGGCGGAGAATATTGCAGGATGAGACTGAAGGCCCCTTGAGCGAGGGCTAGCCTCTTGGGGAAATGAGTTCAGGTTTCCATCGAGGGTGAGAACCAGTATCCTACTATTCGGACTTTGGAAGAAGGGTGGGTGAAACTCCTATTGAGAGAGACAGGAGAAGGTGAGGGAGGAGAGCGATCCCGTGGAGTTCGCCAGTGGATGAGTTCGGTTTTGGAAATGGAGAAGGAGAATCCAAGTTGGCTGGCCTTCAGGCAGAGGCGGATGTAGTAGTGTTAAAGAAGCTGTATGTTCCTCCGGTATGACCCAGACCCAACAGTGACAGTGAAATAAACAACATAGGAAAACATAATTCCCTTTGAGATAGACAAGTGCAGGGAGGAAACATAAATTAAAAATAACAAAGGAGAGATAGGAGAGCCCTGGGGGGCGCCTACTTGAACAGGTAAGAAAATATTAGTGGAGCCTTGAAAAATCAAGCGGCATTTGTGGCAGTCAAAAAGGAATAAACCCAAGAAACCATATAAGGAGATACGCCTTTGGCGGGCAGTAGGGAAGATAAATAGGTAGAGGAAATATTATCAAAGCCTCCTTTGGTGTCAAGGAAGAGGGTAGAGGTCTTGAGGCCTGCAAATTGCAGTTGGCGGACTTCCTGTATGAGGGCAGCACATGCGTCAAAGGTGCGGAGGCCAGGAAGCGAGCCGCATTAGTTAGGGTAGATGGGGCCGAAAGTGGGTGCCATTAACGAAAGGCGGGTTGCCATTATCCTTTCCTGAATCTTGGAGATAGTTTCTAGAAGTACAATAACTCGAAAGGAGGAGGGGGAGTTGTAATCATATTTACCGGACTTGGAGAGCACAATGCAATTGGCTTCTAAAAGGGAGGCGGGGTCGAAGCTATAGGTCAGCAGGCGATCTTGGAGGGAGGTGAGGAAGGTGGGGTGGTTATTGTTGATCCTCTTCCATATACCATACGGGATTAGGTCGGGCCCAAGGGCTAAGATGTTGGAGGATTTGCGAAGGGCAAGGGAGACTTCCTATTTCTGAAGTGGCAGGAAGTCTGCGAACGGTCCAGGGTGGATGGCGAGGGTTGGAGGTCTTTAGGAGGAAAGATTTGATGCAGGAGGGAGGTGTTGACTTCGACGGGTGTCGTGATGATGGGAAAGGAGAGGAACCGGTCAGGGGGGCGCCCACTAGCGATCATGCAGGCAGCCCACACTGATTTGGAGTCTAAGGAGCCAAGAAACGACTTCCAGTGTGATGGCTTAGCCTTTTTAATGGCCTTGAAATATACAAGGCGGGAGGCACGGGTCAGTCGGAGAGGGTGGTGGATGGCGACAAGCGTGATATTCTTTTCTCTCTGTTAAAAGCTTGGCGAGGCTACAATAGCTCTACTCTCCACCATAGCTTTGACCTAAAGCAAGGAGATTTGTTTGATGTGTACTGGGCTAGGAGGGAGGTGATAGAGCGCAGGTGGCGGTCGAACCAAGTACTAAGTGAGGTTGAGGTAGGGAGCGGGGGAGGAGGTGGGACCGATAGATCCTTGATGAGAGGGGAGAGTGTGTGGCAGTCCATTTTTTTTCCAGTTAGGAGTTGGGTCAGCCTGTCATAGGAAAGGTGTAGAAAGGGCTATTGTGATTGGGAAATGGTCAGAGCCAGTCTGTGGGAGGGTGACACCCCATGAGCTAACAAAGAGGGCAAGGGAGGGGTTTACGAAGGCAAGGTCTATGACTCCAGGTCTGGATGTGCCATCGAAGGTGAACCTAGTAAATACACCCTGTGTGTTTAACAGTGAGTAGCCTAGCTCAGAGGCCAGGTCAAAGTATGGGTAAGAAAGATTAAATTCAGTATCAGAAAGGACACTTAAAGGGTTGGAAAGAGGATGATGGAGGTTCAGATACCCAACCAGGAGGGTGGGGAAGGCATGTTCCCTGAACATGGAAGGTGGGGTGATTGTGCGGGTGTGGGATAAGCGCACAGTGGTGGAGTAGGCATTGTAAACGCGGAAGAGCCGATGTGCTGAATTAATCAGGCCTGAGGGGGAGTAAATATCAATTGCCATAAAGTCCAGCCGGTCGAAGAAGAAGGGTAGTAGTGCAAAAACTTGCATGAAATCAAGGAGAGCATAAAAGGCCACCATAGGTTTGGCACCATTAGTAGTAGGCGGGCAAAAAGATTTATAAGAGGAAAATATTGGAAGTCTCCCCTTGAAGACTGGAGGATGATAGAGGGCGACCAAGTGTGGAGGGGTATGCATAGCCTTAAGGCTATTGAATAGGGATAGAAACACATTCCAGCTCCAAAGGCAGTTGTGCGGAATGAGTGTGAGAGTAGTGCCTGGCACCTGCGTCTGGCAGGGGGGGTCTCGTGTGGGACTCTTTATGCGAGGAAAGCCGGATAGGCCATGTGGGAGCGGAGAACTGGATAGCCAGGTGGAGACTGGTCCAACTGATTTGGAGCGAGGGTCAGCTGGGTGCCAGTGGGTGGGACTGGCTGTCTGGGGGTTGTAAGATCCATGGTGGCATTGGTAGGGGAGGGAGTCCTGGGTGGGTCGGGTAGGGAGGGTGTATCCTAGTCCATGACATCATCCGGAACTTGTACACCCTCAGGCACAGAGGTGGTTTCATCATTAGTGGGAGGGAAGGGGCGGGATGGGCAGGAACGGTCTGAGGCAGGATGGGGTCCTACACAACTAGAGCACATAAGGGGGGAAGCGGGACAATACCCAGCAACGGACTTAGTTTTCCCGCCCTTGGAACATGTGGGATTGGGGCAGCACTGGGCCGCTCGTGTATATGCTAGAGCACACAGGGGACAGGTGGGGGTGGAGGCTTTGCACAACCCTTAACTACTGGGTTTGATTTTTGATTTGATTATCTCATATATTCGCTGTTAACGTACAGGAACCTGCATGGAGCGCTAGCAGTGGCATAAACGAAACGTTAATTCCAAACGTGCAAAACAAAAGAAATAACCGCACCAGTTCTCCCATAGTGATGACCATACCGTCACCACGCCCAAAAATGGCGACTAATTCAGAAAGTATAGAATGAAATGATATCAAAAGAAATCATAACGGAAAGAAAAGATACAGTAGGAAAGTCAAACCAGTCAGCCTGAGTCATAGTCGGCGGAGGAGGAGGCAGCAGTAGCAAAAACCGCTGGCATGATAGGCGGGAAGTTCGTGCGAGTAGTGCGGATGTATGAGGCAAGACCAAGGATCATGTCCAGGTCGGCCCACAGTGGAGAGCCATGGTCCATCGAAGACAGCTTCGGAAGGTAAAGCTGGCGTTCTCAGGACTTGGAGGGGCAGTGGAGAATTGCATGCTCGAAGGTTTCATCCTCTGAGTCGCAGGAAGGGCAGGTGGGTGAGCGATCGGTATCGTTCCAAGAGGGTTGCGCAGCAACATAGCTCTTGCCAGCGCGCATTTGGTGGATTCGCCCAGCTGTGAAGCGGTCGAGGCCCATGAAGGCATGTGGGCGTAGGGACGGCTTGTACTGGTAGTAAGGAGGGGGTGGGGACAGGAGTGTGCAATCAGTGAGGAGGTCCTTTCTGCACTCCTCCTTCAACAATTTGTAGGAGATAGCACCTGGGATCGGAGCAGGGGGGGCAGAGATAGTGCCCGGTAGGAGATGGGAGTGTATCTGAGGGAGTTTGAAGCCGTCTGGCGCCACCTTGACCAAGAGGTAGCACATCCCATCGATTGGGAGGTGAGAGCGGACGGCAGGTATGGGCCTTGGTTGGTTCCAACGGAGTGGGATGTAATTGGCCTTAAGGCCACGAAGTAGGTGGCGGGAGCAGTCCCCTGCCCTAAAGTTAGAGAAAGATGGAAATGATGGAGGCAGCCGGGCTGCGGCTGGGTTGATCTTGGGAGGGGAGCAGGCCAACCGTAGTGCGGCCATCCTGCGGCGATGGGGGAGGAGTGAGTTGAGAGGGGGGAGGCAAGCCTCACAAGGAAGGATAGATACGGGAGTCGATGAGGAGCAGTTGGTCACCCATCGTTGGACCTTGCTCCAAAATACCTCCATCTTGCCCATCATCGCTGCGTTGGGGGTGAGGAGGTCAGCTCCGTAGGTTTGTTGGGTAGTAGCAGGCCCATGGCCAGTCTGCGGTTCAGGTTGGGGACTATGCCTATGCCAGGAGGAGAAAGTTGCCTGATGAGGCCGAAGGCCCCCTGAGCG